>CAOKZL010002599.1:0-176487 GCA_948472985.1 Iguana delicatissima | reverse complement strand
GGTCTCTTTGGCCTTTTTGCTTTCACTTGGGCCCATTTCTGCAGTTAAAGGCATCTGTGGGGCTTAGGGGATGTGTCATTTCCCCTTCCCCTGCTGGTAATATAGGATATAGGCTTTTCAGAGTTCCTGGTTCTTGGGGAACCTGCGTATCTGTCACAGAAGGGAGAGGAGGTACCGGGGGGCCTTGTGTTTCCACAGACCGTTGATTGACGAAGGGATTTGTTGAGCTTCCCAATAATACCTTCACCCCTGGGGTCATTAGTGTTGGCTGGTTCACTGGTGGCAGCGCCAGTGCCTCTGTTACTTGCATAGGTGGAGGTCCAGTGGCTTGTGCCACCATAGGGGCCACTTGGACTTCTGCTGCTGGCACTGCTGGAACCTCTTCTGCCTGTGCCTCCTGGTTGTAAATTGCTGGAACATATGGCGGGGGTGCACGTGGTTCCTCTGGTTCCTCAGGTGGACTATCGAAAATTATAGGACCTCTTCCAAATTTCTTCTGAGTCTTGTCCTTCATGACTAACATGACCCTAGTACACTGCTCCTTGCACCTCTCAAGCCAAGAAGGGAGTCCAGTCACTATAGTGTCCCATGAATCTATATAAGGATAATGGGTCGGATGTCCAGGGTTCCCTACCACCACTGCATACACAGGCTTAATCTTATCTGGATCTAAGCTCCCCTGGGGCGGCCATCCAACCTTGAATGATGGCCACTCTACCTCACAGAGGTTTTTCAACCTGCCTGGCGTCATTTTGGGACAATCATAGTCACCTCCATATACTTTCTTAAAATTTTTCAACATGCATTGAAGAGGAGTTTGCTGGCTACTCCCTCTTCCCATCTCCACCCCAATAGGACAACACACAGTAGGAGAAGGGGGGGTGAGCTGCGGGTAGGGGGTCCCAACAGCTCGAAACAATGAGGTTGACAACTTCCTCACGTGTTGACTCATGCAGTCGGACGTTCCGACGGTCTGCTGATGAGAACTGCAATGGCAGTCACGCTCACACCTTTAACTCAGCGAACACAGCCCCCCACCTTTCCTGTGTGTGTGTGTAAGGAATCCTGTGGTTTCAGCAGCCCCACCTGTGGAGCTGCTATACGCTGGCTGGATTCCAACGTGCAGGGAGGCAGTAACACACTTACCTAGGGCTGTGTTCTGTATCAGTTTTCCAAACCGCCCATGGGTTCCTGGCTGGCAACCATTCCTCCCCGGTTTCCACGCCTCCACGAGGAAGACCGTCCGATCAAAGAGTTGGGGGCACCCAGAGTCTCTGTCAGTGAGGCAGGGGGACCCGGGAAGGCAGTAGCCGCTCAAGAGGGCAAAAGGCCCCAAATCCCGGATGAGCCCCCAGATAAAGCGGCAAGTCAGAGATCAGACCTTGGTTTGAAAAAAAGATTTTCTTTATTATTTCTTCTTGCTAGCAAGCAGCACCGGTCGGGATCACCCCCAAAGAAACCGGCCCCGCCTCTTAGATTGTTCAAGCCTTTATACATTCCAACAGTTGTGTCATACAAGCGGCGCAAGTTTCGTTTTTCCCATACAATGAACAATGAGCTGTTCTCCTCCTGCATGCCTTGAAATGTTTCAACTAACTTGTTACATTTCTACTGCAAAGGGAAGCAAGATTACAATTCAGCTTACAGAGTTCAATTGTTTCCTTCAAGCACAGAGAAAGACTGCATCTGCAAAGACAATTTTCCTGCTTTTTCCCACTCCTTGTGGTCATCAGGCCTGACCTACTTCACTATGAAACCTTGTTATGAAGACAAAATGTACTAAACAGATAAGAAAGCCAAGGCTTTCTAAATCAGTCTAAATACCTGGCATTAGAAGACAGGCAGGTATAACTTTTTTCCTACCCATGGCCCTTTCCACACGGAATAAATAAAACGGGGCAGTGTGACCTCTAACGGAGGTCTTCTACACCGTAGAGTGCGCTGGGTCGTTTATAATTTTGACATTCCACACCTTAAACCGCTCAGAAGTGACCGGAAGTCGTGGTGCCACTTGCTTTTTAAAAACCTGGAAAAATGTGGGTTTTCCTCCCCGATGTGTGCTACTGCGTACATGCTCATTTGTGTAGAAGGGCAGATACGTGCTGATTCGCGCATGAGATCCATGGAGGGCAGGCTGTGGGCGTGGACAGCTTCAGCAGTTGGTCCCGCCCCACAAAGAACAGGACGGCACCATTTTTTTTCCCTCGGAAAGCGGTTGGGAGCTACAGCAAGAAAAAGGAAAAAAGATTGCAGGTACGTAGTTTGGATCAAAATGAATATGTAGTTTTCTTTTTTTATTTTAAAATGAGTTTTGCACAAGCGCATGGAGCTTTTGTCAGTTCTGGAAGCTGGGGATATGCGGTTGGGGGGCTAATATTTTGGGAGGGAGTGCTGAATGCCTTCTCCTTCCTTATATAAGAACAAAAGACTGCCTGCTTTTTCCCCGATCTGATGGCGCGCCCTCATCCCAATTATTTATTTATAAAATGGCCTCCGTGTGTTGCCTGGCATGCTTAATGGATCATCTCCCTCCTCAGGGAATGCGTCAAGGCAATGTCTACCATCGCGGACGCAGTGAAGGAAAGAAGTGGTAGAGTCCAACCCAGGAGTGATGCCTGTGTGGGTTCCGAACCAACAGAGGTGGAGACCAGCCAGAGCCTTGCTCTGGCAAGCGCCTCGATGTCTTCCCAACAGCAGGTAGCAAGTAGGAAGTTTCCCTGGGTCAAGAGACCCTGCCACCAGTATAGCCCGTAAGAAATGCATCCCCCCCGCTTAATGGGCCGCCCTCAAAATGTTTTTTTTTTACTTTTTCCTTGCAAATGTGAAGTTCCATTTGTCAAGTTTTCTTTTGAAAGCAAAAAATTTTTACGCTATTGATATTGTTGTTAAGCCTGTTAGTAGAATAAAAGTAAAACATGTTCTGAAGTCAAGACAAAGTTTGAAACATTTATTTACAAAGCTGCCAGTGTTTCTAAAGGGGGGGGCATAGAACAAGGAACAACTTTAAACTGCAACAATGAACGAACAAACTTTAGCAAATGTTTAAAGGCACAGTCCGCTTCATCCTGTGATTCCCAGTGATGGGGGAGCACAGCTGCCACTAACTACTGTCTCAAGCAATGAGGCTCGCAATTGCATTCCTCATGCTTTCCCCTTCCCAGAGCTTCCTCCCAGAGGCATAGGGACGAAAGTCCTCTGAGGTAGGTGGAAGCTCAGTGGTGGTGGGGGAGCTGGTTGAGGGTTAGGATGTGGCCCTTGGTCTCGCAAATGTTATGAAGGACCCACAAGCTGTAACAATAGGGAGGTAGTTCTTTTCAGAGACAGTCAGAGGAGCGGAAAGACAGCCCATCGTCCCTTTGAGCCTTCCAAGGGCCCGCTCCATGACGTTCCAGTAGGGGTTGAACACCCTGTTGTCGCCATCTTTCTTTGGTCCACTGGCCCCTCTATATGGCTTCATGAGCCACCAGGAAAGGGGCTATGCAGCATCACCCAGGATCACAGGGCCAATGGCAACACCCCCAATGGTGATGGTTGGGTTCCCCGGAACAAACCTTCCTGCTGCCATGGCGGCCACAGGGAAGAGTGCCAGAAAACGAATGCATATGCGTTCTCCCAGTGTAGCCGAGCACAATGTCAGGAATTTCCCCTCATGATCCATCATCCCCTGAAGGAGTATGGAGAAGGAACTCTTCCTGTTCATGAACTCTTCCCCTCTTCATTTTGGTGGCCACACCGGAATGTGTGTCCATCAACCGCCCCGATGCATTGCTGGAAACCCATCCACTGGAAACCATCCATGATCTGTAATTGGTGGGATACAAAAAATAAAAGTTAATGTTCAGAGGAATTGCACATGAACTGCTATACAAGTTTAGGAACAGTGTGGGGTCACATAGGAATGAATGTCCCGTGTTCCCTTGGTGGGGGTTAGGGTTCGCATTCATGTTGTCATGTGTCTTGTCCTGAGAGACAAGCATAGAATGCTGGCCTTTTTTATATTTCCTTTTGGCTGAGAGAGTGCCACCATGAATCTGAGAGAGTATGGGGGAAAGGGGGAACGAGGGAAGGAGGGAGGGGAGAAAGGAAAAGGCAAGGGTTTGTGAATTGTGTGTGTGAAACTTCCTGCAGTGCTGCTTGCTGGCCGCGGGCCAGGGGAGCGCTGCCCACTGTCAGAGGATGGATGGCGTGGCCAGGAAAGAATCCACGTGCCATGCGTCCAAGGGGACAGAGGGTAGTGTTCATTGTTCTCCCCCTCCATCCTTTTTTGCCAATTTCCCACTCTAACCCCTAGTATTTGCCTGGCTGGAACGGAGCAAACTCCCTTTCCCCCTTCTGCTGAGACCAGGACACGGAGCAATGGGTTCAAAGTTCAGGAAAACTGCCTGGCCAGGAAATACTGTGATTTCCATGTGTTCCTAGGGCAGTGGTTCTCAACCTGTGGGTCCCAGATGTTTTGGACTTCAGCTCCAGAAGCCCTGAGCATTGACCTAGTGGCTGGGGCTTCTGGGAGCTGAAGTCACAAACATCTGGGGACCCACAGGTTGAGAACCACTGTCGAGGGGATGAGGGAAGGGATTGCTTGGGAATGGGCAGCCAGAGAGCATCCCCTGGTGCTCCTGTGTTAGCACAGGAGTGAGTGCACAGCTATGTGTTGTGGGGGAGATTGGGTTTTAGAACACTCACGCTCTGATACTCTCCAAGGCAAACGGTGGATGACAGAAGCACATGCTCTATTGCAAGGCACACCTCGATGACAATCACCGCAACTGTGGAGATCCCCAAGCCGAAAGTGTTCGCCGTCTTGCGATAGATCAGAGGGGTTGTCAGCCACCAAACAGTAATGGCCACTCTCTCCTCCACAGAGATGGATTGGCGCATCTCTGTGGCTCTTCTCTCCAGGTGGGGATGAGATGGTCAGCTATTTGAACAGGGTGGCTTTGGTCATCCGGAGGTGGTAGAGCCACTGGTCGTCGTCCCATTCGCCAGAACCTCTTTGGCCCACCAGTCCTGTGCATCCTCTCCCGAACCCACCATCTTCTTGGGAGGGGCACATGCCGCGAGGAGCCTCTCAGCAGGGATGCGTAGAAGCTGTCGTCAGACTCATGGTCCCAATAGAGCCTGGACCACCTTGCTCTATCTCTGGCCCACTGGCCTTACATAGTTGCCAGCACAACTCCCAAAACCATCATAAATGGCCCCAGGAACCTGGCAACGTCAGTCATAACCTCTTCCTCCATTGCAAAGCCAGAAAGCAGAAAAAAGAACGGGCAGGAAAACCACCGCAGCTAGATAAAACTCGAGCTGAAAAAGAGGGAGGGGCGGGGGAGGCGTCATGGGAGGACCTAGGTGGTTGTACGTACGTGCGCACGTGCACACGTACGCACGTAAGTAATTACGCACAGAGCCATTTTTTTTTAAAAAAAAAACAGCCAATCACAGCCGAAGGGGGCGAGGTGATGAGAATAACGGGAGTGGCCATGACGAGAACGTGTGGATCTATTAACACACGCTAGACCGGTTCATGCTAGAGCTGTATGGAACATCGTAAATTAAAGCACGCGTTAGCGCAGATACAGAAAAAAAAACGGTCGGAAGTGTCGCAGAACGATTTCCTAGCCTCGTGTGAAAAGGGCCCATGTTACATGCTATACACTCCCAGATTATGTGTAGCTACAGCAACACTGGACATGACACTTGGGGTTAGAACCTGGTTCCTGTGTAGCAAGACAGCTCATAAAGCATTCCCCAGGAGATAAAAGGGTACCTATACTATTGCATATCTAGTCCCCAGGTGCACAATTTAGAGAATTTTAGACACTGCCAAGACAGAGAGCTCAACATCCAGTCCCTTGGGGAGGAAAAGGGGATATGGGCATGTTCCTGGCTTTAAACTGAACAAGGAAAAACTTAAATTCTTAGTATAAATATTTTAAAGAAAGAACAGAATCAGTTAAAAGAAATTTCAGGATTTCAAATCGGAAAAAAAGTAAGATACCTTGGAGTGACCATAAGAAAGAAAAATTCTGAACTTTTTGACAATAACTATTATAAAACTTGGAAACAAATCTCATTGGATTTACGAAGGTGAGATAATTTGAAATGATCACTAATGGAAAGAATAGCAACAGTTAAAATGAATGTTCTCCATAAATTGCTCTTTCATTTTCAAAATCTCCCTATAATATGGAACTCCAAACCATTTAATGATTGAAAAAAGAAATAGGAAGGTTTTTCTGGGCAGGCCTAGGATAAAATGGAAGATGATTGTAGAAGCAAAGGAGAGAGGAGGTCTGGGTCTCGCAGATCTCAAACTGTATTATCATGAGGCATGCCTAGCATGGATAAAAGATTGAGTAAACTTAAAAAATACAAGACGTTTGCAAATAGAGAGATTCAATCTGAAATCCGGCTAGCATGCATATCTTTGGTATCAGAAGGCAAAGATAAACAAGGAATTTTATGACTACTACATTAGGAAATCATTGTTAACAGTTTGGAAAATTCATAAAGAAAAGTTTTATAACAAAACTCCAAATTGGGTATCTCCCCAGGTGATTTTTTCAATTGGAAGATTGATCTCAGACTATGCTGTTTTTGACTATCTTCTTTTAAAAGTACTGTTCAATTGTTTTTCTAAACTTCAGCAATATAACATTTTAGTTAAGTTCTATTTTAAATTATTATGTGCTACTTTGGGTCCAATGGGAGGAGAGAAAGGAGATGTATTAATTAATTAATTCATTCATTCATTCATTCATTTGATGAATAAATAAATAAATTAGTTTTAGGATGCTGGAAACCTGTATTCTTTACATGGATACACTATAAGGAAGAGTGGTAAACTGAAGGCAAATAGATGAAATCAAGAATTGGTATCTAAAAGAAGCAACAAAACTTTTTGAAGTTTTGTCCATCACAGTGTGAAGGGGTACCATTTAGGTTCTGCTTTACCAGTTAGAAACTAAATTGGTGTATATACCTCTAAAAAGAACACGCAGAGAGTTTAACACAATAAAATATCAACACAATTTTTAAAAAACAGACAAAAGCTAAACAAAACACCAGTCTAACGTCTTCGGGGGGGGTCACCACTGGAGGGGAGGGGAAATTATCAAAAAGACCCAGTCCTTCGGCCCTAACATTCATATCTGACTGGGTTGTTGAATGCAGGGAGAAGTCTTGGAAACACCAATGGTTGTTCCAGTTCAGACAAGAAGAAGCAGTCTTTAAAATATTTGAGTATAAGGCCATTTACAGTTTGGCATACATGCCCTACTGAGCTTTCAACAGGCTCACTCAGACCTGTTCACATCACTCTGTGTGCCACCAGCTACCGTAACTTTGAGCAGGTACTTTTGTCAACTACTTGACCAAGGAGACAGCAGAGCTGGAAACGATATGGGAAAGGGCAACCAGCAAGATCTAGAGATGAAACGTTGGGGGCCGCTTACCATAGGGGGAAAAAGCAAGCCATATGGGAAACCATGGCCTTTTCTGCACTCTACCTGATCCCAGCAGCATCACGCAGGGATCCTGGTGGAGTCTCTCGTGGGATGAGAGAGCAGGATGGGAGCACGACAGGAGCGCTCCCCATACTGGCTGCCTGCAGGAAGGGAAGAGGTGTGATGGCCACACTCTTCTTTACACAGCACAGTTGGGCACTGTCCCAGGCTGTGATGAAGCTAGAAGTGTGGCCATTGCACCTCCTGATGCTCTGCAGCTCAGATAAGTGTGAGAGGGCAGTGGAAGGGCTTTGAACTCACAGGTCATTGACGGGTAAAACCCATCAATGATTTGCAGTGTGATTGCACTGCCTAAGGATGGGGGAAGGATGGAACATGGACGATGTCATGCATAAGCGTCATCCAGATCCCATCCTTCTCCCATCCCCAATGGGATATGACAACATCCTGTGGAAAGGGTCTAAGACCTCCCTTACTGGAGGTCTTTAAGCAGAGGCTGGATCACAGCCATTTTTCAGGAGTGCTTTTGGCTGTGTTTTCCTGCATGCCAGAAAGAGGTTGGACTGGATGGTCCTGGTGGTCTCTTCCAACTCTAGGATTCTGTGATTCCTTGTGATTCTCTAAAATGATGGCAGAGAAGTGGGAGACATGTGTATAATACTGCTTACTGCCAGTCTTAATTTATGGTTTCTGGTCAATAAAAACGTGCATAGGCAAAAAAGTCATTGACAAATTGCCCAAGAGCTCTCTCTGACCCAGAGTTCAAAAGGCTGGTGGCCTGATGGCAGATGAGAAGGGATGAGGTCTGTCCTACCACACCAAGTTATCCATTAACCGTTTTTGTGGAACAGACAAGGTAAACTGCAAAGTCCCTATTTTACAAAATCAACATCTGCAAAAAAGGACTTGTGTAGCCCATTCCCACTCATCCCCCTCCCCACAAGATGGAGGATGGAAAGTTTCAAGATGACTTCCGAACATATTCAGGTAAAGATTATTTTTTTCATTCTTGCCAACTGGAGGTGGGATTTTAGGTACTAATTTATGGACTTACCTAATAGACACACAATCTTCATTTTAAATTTAAGTTTTAAGTTTGGGGAAAGGAGAATGAGCTAGTGGAATCAGTAAATCAAATGATGACACTGTGTCTTTACATGAGATAGTCACCTATTCAGTCAGATGGTCTGGGTACTCTTTGTTTGGAAGAATGTCTGGTTCCCATTCATTAAAGATGAGTAATAGTTCCAAGGGAGAGCAAAGCCCCTGAAATTATCCACCAACCTCAGTACCTAGAGAACAGAATGAACAGGTAGGTACGCAGATCACTTGGCCACAATCCTCTTCACTGTGATGGGGCACATTATATTTCTATTTAAATTACACTAATGATTTCTGAAAATGTACTCAGTAGATGGATGTCTTATTCAAATCTAGGTCTTTTGTTCTCACTTCTGGCAATGTTCACTTGGTTACTCTAGTTCAGTGGTTCTCAACCTGTGGGTCCCCAGATGTTTTTGGACTTCAGCTCCCAGAAGCCCTGAGCATTTTCCATAGTGGCTGGGGCTTCTGGGAGCTGAAGTCCACAAACATCTGGGGACCCACAGGTTGAGAACCACTGCTCTAGTTCTTCCTTACAGATCAACCAGGGTTGTAACTATGCCACAAGCAGGTAATTTACCTATATGCTCAGCAAGAGCCTTAAGAAAGCCAAGCATAAATATTCTGTGACATCACAGTAGGCAAATTCACCCAATCTGATGACAGCGTCTTCACTGGTGTAAGGCCAATACCATAGCAAGTGGACTGGAGAACCTCTACTCAAAATATTCACTGGCAGGGCTGGTTCATCTATGGCTCAGTCTGTATAAATCTCCAGACCTCTCAATGATCCTGTGCTTATGGGCACAAGCCAGTGTGTTGAAGTGGCTTGAGAACTAGACTAGGACTCTAGGAAATGAGTTTTGAAATCCCTGTTCAGCCATGGTCACTGGGTGACCCTGGGCAGGTCACACTCTCTCAACCTTAGAACACATTGACAAGATTCCTATGAATAATTCTTGCCAGGAAAACTCTAGGAGAGGATTGCCATTAGTCAAGGTCAGCTTGAAGACACATAATGACAACAACAATGACAACAACAACAAACTTATCCATCTTTTGTGTATTATTTAAATAACTGCATAAAAACAAATGGGATCAGGTCATTAGTGGCAGTGAAGATGGGGAGGTGAGAAAATAAATTTCTATGCACTGTTATCTATTTTACCTTGCTTACATGTACAATATGTAAACAAGGTAAAGAAAGGAGGCCCTATTTTTGGAACAGCTCTAGAGTCCCAACTGCCTTAATGTGGTCTTGTATTGGTACCCTACAGGAATGAAGGTAACTGCATGTTTCCCAGAGGTAACCAAGTAGATTTCCTGCTGTCTCTTTCACCTGTTCTCTTTTATTTTCAAGAAAGAAACTGGCTTCAGTACACCCAGAGGCCCACCTTCCATGTCTATGTGATGTTGGCTGTCTCTTTACTTCTGAGCACTATCTTCATGATCGTGGCTGTTTCCAAAGGCATGTGGCATTCATATTTTCTCTCTTTAGCACCCAAAAGATCTCATCTGCAAAGGACAGGATTTCTTGGCTTTGGTTCTGTGTGCAGGGAGGGCAAGCATTGCTTTTGTTTTTATATTGCTTTTGTTTAAAATTTAATCAGCATTAATACATTATTTTATATCTTTTAATGACTGACCCATTGATCAAAATGGATGGCAACACAGCAGTGAACCCTATCTGAAAAGGTACTGGATATCTTATTAATTACTGATTATTACCAAGAAAAATCATGAACAGCATTTAATTTTTTAAAAAAACATAATAACTTCAAATAGGTCCCAACCACATAGTGCCTGTTTCAAAGAAAAGGACCAAAACCATTAAATAACAAACTAACAGGAAAGGAGAGTCATAATTAATAGTTGGGTTGCCTGGTGTCAGTGTGTGATACAGTCTTGAAATTTTTATCTACTAGGCATTGTTGTTGATAGGGCTTGATAGCAGTGTTGAAATACCGGGACGTTTTGATTAACAGGGAACATTATGTGATATTTGAAGATTTTCACCATCATATCATAAATTGCTCTTAGAGGTACCAGTTAAAAGGCACTGTGCACATATTCCCTTTTTTCCTCCTTAATGGATTTTTTTTTTTTTTTTTGTAAGAAAAATGATGGAAGAAGCAGTGGGAAAGTAATGACACAGTCAAGTTATGAACAGAAGGCTGTGTTGTCTGGATTCTCCCCTTCCTCCTCTCCGCCCCAATTCTGTAAGACATGACAACTGCAGGATAAAAGGAGTGCCCATGTGGGAGCATCAAGGGTCTCTAGGGACAATGAATTCTAAGCTAAAATGAAATGCTCTAACACCTTTTACACCCCATTTAAAGGTGGTGAGTTTGGAGAATAGATTAGAAATCCAGGAGGTTTTTTAAGGCTTCCCAGAAAAAGGCTTATACTGCGGTCAGTGGTTCCCTATGCCCTTTCCTTTTTCTCATCTTAATTTTTACCAAGGCATAGATTCACCAGCTATTCCCACATCCCAGAATGACCCAGTACAGCATCAGTTTGAAACCTTTTTAAGGGATGGAGAAGGAAGAAGTAGTTGTTGACCAAGGGGGATGAGTGGGACGAATGCCCCAATAGTAAATTCCCATGATTAAACCCACAATCAAGTGGAAAGTCTATTTTCCAATATGAAGCATTTTGCTGTTCCCTAGAAATAAGCATGGATTGAATGTTACAAGAAGGTAGGCTGGGCTGTCTGCAAAATGAAGTAAAGAGAATTAGCCGATAATTTATCTGACTAAGACAGCTAGAAGACCCAAAAGCAGAGTATGCTGTAGCACCTTTCTTTCTCTTTCTCTGGCTGCTTCCAGCCATGTTGTGCATTCTAGCCTTCTTCCTCTGTTGACAAGAAGCTGCTGAATGAAAGGTGAGTGGAACAGTCAGGTAGAAAAGTGCAACAGGGAGAAGGTCAAAGGCCTGGTGAAAAACAGGGCTTAGATTTATGTTGAGGCAAAAAGTACAAACAGCTGCCTGAGTTAGGCAGCAGGTAGCACCATTAGCTGGAGTGCTGGGGCAATGCCCCTCCCAAAACACCAGTACCCACATCAGTGAGCCCCTATAGCCTTGCAGCTCCCTAAATTATTTCAGTATGTATGGGAATACTGTTTCAGATTTAACTGATTAGCTCTATACCAACATGCCAAAATTAGTACCAAGAATTACTTGCCTAAAACTTCCTTAATTAGTCATTTCCACAACCCTGTTATACATAAACTATGTGCAATTTGTATTTACAGTCAGCTCTCCATATCCACAGATTCTGTATCCCAAAAATCCACAAAGCAAACTTTGATTTTGCCATTTATATAAGGCATACCATTTTACTACACCATTGTACATAATTGCACTTGAGCATCCACAGATGCTGGTATTCATGTGGGGTCTTGGAACGAAATCCTAGCAGATACCAAGGGCCCACTGTATAGTATTTTGACCCCTTATCACACGGAGGTTACTATTGCAGCTAATGTTCATACCAATGATGTCACAGAAGGAGAGACTGTGACATGGCAGTTCCTACAACTTGCCTGCTGCCCTGATTTGCAGGACTCCTGGTTACTACCCAAGTAGGCCATAGGAATCTTTGTAGAAAGGACACTTCAGAAGAGACTTGGTTGTCAATATGAAGCAACAGATGCCAAGTCTTCTTCAATATTCCATGAAGCCAGTAGGGAAGGCAATGCCCTTTGCTTTGTGGCAGAGATTTCAGTACAAGCTGCCCCACACATTTGTGGATTTAACTTTCACAGATTTGATTATTTGCCAAGTTTCCCCAGCCCCTTCCCCGCAATGTCAGGCACTTCTTTTCCAGGGGAACCTTCTCTCTTGATGGTTCCAATCAAGCTGTGCAGCCCTTTAAAAAACCACCTCTGGTCCTCCTCCTCCTCCTCTTCCACCACCACCAGCAGCCACTGCCTGGCCAGGTAAGGACAAATTGCAGCCCAATTTCTCAGCACCACAAGCCCTTTCCTGATGCTACCTCCCCCCCCCATACACACACACACACAAGGAAGGAGATGGGCAAGAGAGGAATTATACATGCTGACCCATCTCCTTTCCCTCTCTTTTTCCCTGACCTGCTTTAGACCCTATATGCCCACTCCCTCACCATGCCTTGGCCCCCTTCCCACAGACACGCATACACATATTTTGATATTTGCCATTTTTCCACTTTTCCAAGAGTCCTGTACCCTTAACCCTACTGAATGTGGAAGGCTAACCGTAGTAGATGTTGTGAGAAGAGTTAAACAGGATGTAGATCTCAGGGCCTGGCCTCTTTTCTCTGGTCCTTCGGACAAGGGAGAAGAATCTCAGGACATGAGCATTGTTTTGAAAAGTGTGCATATACCATCATGGCTATAAGACGCACCAGCATATAAGATGCACCCCATTTATATGCTGGCAAATAGCGTATAAGATGCACTGGTGTATAAGATGCACCCCATATTCAAACAGTATTTTTCAGGGGGAAAAAAGTGAGTCTGATACACCAGCAAATAGGGTACATATTGTTCACATTTGTTAAGACCTGCCATTTTAAAAATTTGAGTGGCAAAACCTGTGCAACTGTGATTGATGCTTAAAGTATCATGCTTCAGTGGTGCTGCCCTGTCTAACATAATCCTTTTCACATCAACAAGGCCCACTCCCCAGACATCCCTAGGTTTTAGGCCCTGAAAAACCTGGCAGCCCTAGCTGCAGATGGGTCAGGCACAGTCACTGCAACAACTTTTTTTCTCTCCTTGTGGTATCCCACAAACCAGGAATCAACACTAAATCACAAGTAAGACTTCCAGTGCCCAGAGAGCAGAAACAGTTTTCCACAGTGTGCTGTGCTATTGATTTTCATCTTTTGCATTTTTAATAGATTTGTTTTAATGCTATCAATTCTATACCTAGTTTAATTTCATTTCATCAGTAACTTTTTGTATATTTTACTTATATCTTCATGTATGTTTTTATCTGTATTTAATATATGTAAACTGCATTGAGTTCTGAAAACGCAAGAGACAAGTCGTTCATTCATATTTTTATTCTAAAATTCTGACACTCTCCCTCTTCTTTCCTCTCTTCTTCAATTTTAGCAACAACACTTCCGTCAGACCTGAGTGAACTCAAATCGAAGATCCCAAAACAAAAGCCCAGACATGATTTTGAATGCAAGTCACTGCATATTTACTTCAGCATCGGCAGATATCCAGGCGTCTCAGATGCTCAAAATGGAAGACATAGAACTTGGGAGCTCCAATTCATGCCTAGTAGAGCAGGGAGTATCCCCTGGCAGCACTCAGTCACTTTATTTTGCAAGCTTTCAAAACCCCCTAACTGATATCAGATTGTAGCACTATTGCCTTGGGGTTTGCAAGGTTTATAATGCCTTATCACTTCTGTCTGCCAGAAGAAAAAGATGCTGGAGAGAGGTGTGATTTTCCCCTTAGAACACAGTAGGTGAGGAAAGTTAGGGGTAGGCCCCATGGCAAATAACCTCCCTTACCTTGTGATTTCTCAATAACAGCATACCTCTTTCTGTTAGAGACCCTGAAAAGCAGGCTAAACTACAGAAATCTAATTCCCTCCATCTGTTTCAATTCTGGAGCAATTCTCCAGCTATTTAATAATACCAAATTTGCTTGGTCCTTTAGTAGCACTAGTCAGTGGTTTGAGGACTTCAAATAATCATTTGTTAGAAATCCATTTTGCTGTGTTTTGGAGGTGTTGCCTGAAAGCTAACAGAAGAAACCTGTCTTTGCTTTGCACGCCTAGTCCATATCCCAAGCATGCAAGATGAAGCTAGCATGTTGTACTTGTGCTCCATATGCCCACTATTTTCAGACCCGATTTAGAACTGAGCATTTGGCAAGTCACATCCACCCCAGTGGGAAACTGCCATGAAGTTTATCTGGGGAGGACTATCCCTAGCTCACAGATCCGGAGTTGGTTTGACCAGCTACAACACCAAGCCGTACTTTCAAGCACATCACATTTTTACAATTTTTTTCAATACAACTTCATTTCAGAGAGCCGGCATGGTACAGTGGTTTGAGCTTTGGACAACTACCCTTGGGACCAGGATTCAGTTACTTGCTCAGCCACGGAAACCCACTGGGTAACCTTGGGTGTGTCATACACTCTCAGCCCCAGAAAACCTTGTGATAGTGTTGCCTTAGAGTCATCACAAGTCAGAAACAATATGAAGGCACACAGCAACAACAACATCCTTCATTTCCCTGCTTTCTCACAGATTTCTATTCCTTGAAGTTACCTTTTGATAATGAAATACTTTAGGGACAGTTCTTCTGTCCTTTTATACCTCTGTGAGCTAACTTTGCCTCCAGGCTTCAAGCACTGACATCCATTTTCCTTTGTTCAGTGTTCCCATGTGGTCCTGACAAAAGAGATTGGGAATACTGCAATGGAAAATGTTACTACTTCTCCCTGAAGAAAACTACCTGGATGGACGCCAAGACCCAATGCGAAATGAGGCGTTCACGGTTGGCCATCGTTGAGAGTATGGCTGAACAGGTAAAATGGGGGGAAATGTACTCCCTTCTGAGCAGTTGTTGGGCAAGCATGGCAGAATATAATGTAAATGGGAAAGACAAGCAGTCAGAAAGAGCATTCACATACACCATTCTCATCAAGAAAGTCATGTTCCCCTATGAAACAGTTGGAGAGCAATTAAATGGAAAGAGGAACCCAGAAGTTTGTGCAGACTCTCCTCAAAGTTTGTAAATGCTTCAGGCAGCCATGGATTGCCCACATTCAGGCCAGTACTTTTCAACATGTACTCCAGGACACACTGAGATGTCTTGGAAGCTTATCTTTTGTGAGCAAAAACTATCATTTTATCTTACTTTTTCTGTTTGTCTTGTGGCTCTTCCATATCTATTGATAGCCTACTTTTGTGTACAGATGGCGTCATTTTGGCTATATAAAGATCTATATTCACATACAGCATTGGTGACAAAACTGAAACAATCAAAACTGAAACACTGAAATCAATGAGTCCAGAACTACATTTGTTTTCCTTTGCCTCCTGCCCCTTGCCATAGAATTTCCTGCAGACCTGGACCAGGAATGACCGTTACTGGATAGGACTCACTGACAGGGATGTTGAAGGGCATTGGATGTGGCTGGATGGCAGAGAGAGCCATAACGGCTTCACGTAAGCATCAAACAGCCCCACCTGGGGCCTTTTCATACTATTGTTACCCTGTGAATTGGGGGTCCTGGGTGGGGTGCCCAAATAACCAAACAAATCAAGCAAAGATGGGGAAATTAGCTGGAGCACTCTCTTAAGCTAGCCAAGAGGCAGGGTAACTTAGCAGGAATCTTTTACCCTATGTATACAAGTTCAGGTCAGTGAGCAGTCAGACAGTTAAAATAGCAACAATGATATTTATTAGCAAGCAGACAAATTATTAAGAAAACACAACCACACAGCTAACTAGAAATAGGAAATGAGAGTTTTGGGGGAAATGGGTGATACGCCACCTTTCTCGTAGTCCTGAAGAGGTCCAACTGAAGAGAGGAAACTCGGCAGGGCAGCCGAGGAGAAATCACTGAGCAGAGCGACAGCAAGGCTGGATAGAAGTCCAGAGTGATCCCAGGAGCTCTCGGAACTGGGGGTTTTTATTAGAGAAGGAATGATCATGGGCTAGTCTGGTCTTGGGCGAAAACAATGAGTTTTGGGCTTGAGACAATGTCTCCGAAAGGTCAGAATTTTCATGATTGAGTTAAGGTCCGAATTGACAATAGTATAGCCGGTATGCAGATGCAGCTAGCTTGGCAGTTGAGCACTCAGCTCGCCAGGGAGCCCGCTCGGGGCAGGGGTCTCTTTGTTTCAGCGTGCATCCTTAATGAAGGTGTTTGTTTCGGGAGGTCTCCTAAAGCAAATCTGGCAGTTTCTGGCTTGCCTTGGCATAAACAAGTATGAGTCAGCATATAATGGCCACGCCTAGCTTCGTGCTTGTTCGGCGGCCTCACAAACACTTGGCTGAGGGTGGCAGAACAGGGCCGAACTGTGATGTCAAAAATGATATCTAAGGCTTACCAAAGGCCAGGCCAGTTCACGGTGGTAACACTATGCTGTTATAGTGCTATTATTCTACTTTCAATCTCCTGTGGAATTCTGGGATTTGTAGTCTACTGAGGTCAAAGAGCTCTCTGCCTGAGAATTCTAAAGGCCCGTCCCCAAACTGAAAACCCCAGAATTCCATGGGATGTTGAAAGTAGAATAACAGCACTATAACAGTGAAGAGTGGAAATGCCCTTGTTCTACCAGCTGTGTCAGGTACATGTCACACTAAAACAAGTGAGGAAGAAGATGTCCTCATCTCAATCCAATTCTTAAAATTTGCCAGTGGGCATTCTCAAATTCTCAAATAGTGATTATCATTGTGCATGTCCATTCCAATAAGACCATGTTGGCTAGTGCCCCAATGGGGGTGGTGGACTGAGGGGAAAGTCACTACCATGAGCCAAGAGATTACAAGAGGCAGAACCAAGGGGCCTCCAGTGATCACCACTGATTTGTCTAGTCCAAGAAGATTCAGGCTGGCAGCCATATCTGAGGTTGGCCCAGTCACATCTCATCAAGAGCTCCAGTCTGAAGAGCCAAAGTATACATCACCATAGCACACATTACCTTTAATGTATAATGCATCTTTGGATTCTGATCTTTGGTGTCCTACCTTGTTTCTCCACAAAGGCCAGGTGTGGGTCCTCCAGCTCAGGAATATGAGTCTGGGGACGGAGAGGTGACTGGCACTGCCATCACTTTGATTGTCTTCCCACAAACCTTCTAAGGCCATTTCTGCATCACAGGGCTCCAGCAAGTCCTTCTGTTGCAGCCCCAGCAGGGCGGGGACTGTGCCAGGAATGCTCTCCTCCATACCTCACCAGGTTGCTGCAGAGGGGAGCGCGCTGACCCCGCCTCTTCCTTCCACAGTGCAGCTGGGCACTTGTCATTGCTGCACTGGGGAGTGCATCATGCTTCCACCCTTCTCCACAGTTGGGAAGGGCAGCAGTGCCACGCAATGGTAGATGTAAAATTGATTTTTTCCATTTTGCAAATACCATGCACGTGTGCCGCTTGGGGGCAAGATGGCGGTGGGTCAGCAACGACATTGTGCAGAAGCACAACCAGCCGACCACTGCCATCCTGGCCCCACAGCAGTGTAGCTCCCTCATGTGGAAAGGGATTAAAAGCAGAGTTACGGTTTTCAGCAGGAAAACAATGCATACAGTCCTGATCAAATATAGGGGCACAATCCCACCCCCAGTGGCTAGCAGAAGTTCAGGGATGGCTGGGGATTTAAATCATGGCCAATCACATGGAGAAAATTTATTATTCACTTCTGTTCCTGCCATTTCGCTGCATATTGGTCCTAACCCAAATTACCACCACAGAGCTACTAACAGCAGCAATAAAAAGGCAAATTTGGAAAATTCTGGATTATTTTGGAATTTTTTCTTTTAAAAAATTTCTTTTAATCATAGGTACTGGGCACAAGGGGAGCCCAACAATGATGATCAAGGTGAGGACTGTGCACATCTGTGGGGCGATGGGAAATGGAATGATGTCTACTGCACCTATTCTTGCTACTACATCTGTGAGAAGCCTGTTCTGGCCATAAGACCAGAACACCAAGGGAGGACCTAAACATCTCCTGTGAAATGCCCTCAAGGCACAGAGAAATTGCTGGCCTAATTGCTGACTGCTGCAGACTTTACTATAATACCTACACACGGGAAGAGCAGTATTGCTTTTTTAAGACAAACATGTACATTCCAAAGAGACAGTCCAATGATTAACTTGTTAAGTGCTTTAAACTTAAAATGATTTCACCAGAGTTTGGGGGTGGGGAAAATAATATCTGATATTGGGCATCCTTGCTTTAAATCTGCTATGGAGAGACTGCTTGTATTTTATTGAATGTGCATCTTCTGCAGCTAAACCACACAGTTCTGCTGGCTATACTTTTATCTGACTTGATATTTGGCTTGAAATATTAATAAAAAAAATTTCTTTACTTTTTCACATTCCTCAGCTGAACATTTTAAGCTGTTCTTGAGTTTTGCCATGCACGCTTCATGCTCAATCACTCCAAAAATCTCATGCAACCTAAGAAAGGTGTTCCTGGAAATAAATTCCCATGTATTTATTTCTGTTTTCACACGTTGCAGCACATTGCTTGATGCAGGCTGCTGACTCTTAGGTTCTGTTAAAATTGCGCATTTACAGTACTATGATTCCACTTTAACTCCCACAGCTCTGTCCTGTGGAATCCTGAGATTATCATCTGAGGGAGGGAAACTGAGAATTTTCAGCCTGAGAGCTCCTCTGGAGCCTCTGTCCAAATTATAAGCCCCAAAATTTCATGGGATGTAGCCATTACAGTCAAAGTGGAATCATACTGCTAAAATTACATAGTGTGAAAGGGCTTTGACTTTGAGGAACTGACATTACTGAATAGATGTCAAAACTAAAATATATTTCCTGCTTTCCAACCATTCTATCATTCAGTGTCAGTGACAATTCATTCTCAGAATCACAAACGCTTATTACACCAGTCCAGCAGTTCTTAACCTCTTCTTTACCACGGACCCATTGAAATATCTGTTGTTATCACAGATCAACAAGATTTAAAACCCTAAAGTGCATCAAATATTTATCTAACGTTGCTCATCAAGGATCTTCAGATTTGGAGAGGAGAGAGAAATAAGAAAATGTAGACTCCTGTTACTAAGACTACTTTCATATGTATGCACAGTAGCAAGAAATGTCATGTGCTTTCTCCTATCCACTCAGTGTCATTCACTTGCACGTTTTCACTGCATGCAGAAGTAGCAAGTGCTGAGTATGTTTGTTTTTGGCATCAAACAGTTTACAGACCACAAGTTAAGAACTGCTGCATTAGTCCATTGTTTCAGGTTGTCCCGTTCAAAAACCTCTTCACCCGTACTTGTGAAATTAGCTGAATGCTGACTCGATTGATCATATCCTCACCACATTTGAGCATTAATAGCATATTTTTTCCCCACACTATAAGTTCCTCAATACTGACAGTGTCATTCACACCTGCCCCA
This sequence comes from Iguana delicatissima, assembly GCA_948472985.1. Taxonomy (NCBI): domain Eukaryota; kingdom Metazoa; phylum Chordata; class Lepidosauria; order Squamata; family Iguanidae; genus Iguana; species Iguana delicatissima. Next base: position 156,814 of record CAOKZL010002599.1, on the reverse strand, counting down.
TCTTATGCATCATGATTGCTTTCCCTTTAAATTATTTTTTAAAAAATTATGCTGTAATAATACACTTACAGCATGGCATCATGGGGGTTATACTATTGCCTAAAAAAAAAATTAATAATAATTAAAACTGTTTTAAAAAACACTACAATGATAATACTATGGTGTGTGGTACTGCAAGAAAGCAGAGAAGAGATCTTTGGAAAACATCTTTATGCAGTAAAGGCTTTTGAATGGAGACTTCCAAAGGTTAACCAGTCAGAATAATTTTATTATTTCGCTATAATAGCAAACTATTTATATAATTTTAAAAACTTGCAAGAAAAAAATCTTCAAAATGGTTTCAAGAGTATAGAATGTAGAAAACAGACCAGGAAATACACCTATTTTTTGAGGGGGACGAATTATCCTTCCTACACAAACAACAGAAGTAGTCTGAGGCTTCCTTGCTGGAAACCTCTTTGGCAATCCCAAAAGGATAACTCTGAAATTCTATCTCTCCACTGCCACCAAATGTGAAAATTTCTACTTATTTCACCCAGTGCCACCAAATGTGAGGGCCTTCCCCAATCTCCATCTCTGCCACCAATGTAAGCATCCTCTCTCACCACCATGGCTACCAACTGTGGGGGCTTCCTAGATACCCTTGTGGTTCCCATGTGAAATATTATTCATCTATTCTTCCCACCAGACACATTCCATCTTTATTAGCTGCTGCTACCACAGACACTCTATCTGAACCCAAGCTTTCTAATATATAGTGTTCCTGTGTTAGGGTCACCCCTGAACTCCTTAAACACAGATGAGTTTGGGCAAGGCATACTTTCGACCTCAGAGGAATGCAAAGGCAACCCCTCCACACACAACTAATTTTGCAAGAAAACACCATGATAGGGTTGCCTTATGGTCACCATAAGTTGGAAATAACTTGAAGGCACACAAAACTTAACACTCTCTTGTAAAGAGTACTTACTAAAGAGTAATTACTTGGGTGGATTCAAATGCAATACTGTTGCGTTCCGTAAATCCAGATATTTTCCAATCTTTTCTTTGGATATATCTTGTTTACTTATTAAAGCGCTGAAAATAATTTTTTTAAACATCTTAATCCTATCATTATCAGATGTTAGTTTCTTTCCATCCTTTTATCTTTAAAATCAGCTTCTTCTCTATTTCTTTTCTTAGTTTATAAGCAAGCCATTTTCCTGGTTTATTTGCCAATTCAAAATATGTTTGTTTAGAGTATCTCATCTTTCTCTATGTATCACAGACCATATTCATAGATAATTGTTTTTGTAAAACCTTTCTTTCCTTCAGGATCAACAGCTGAGTTGGATTATTATTTAATTCTTCCTCTTTTTTCTTAATCTCATCCAAAATAACTTGGTTCTTCTGTTTTTTTCCTTTTAAATTCATCATTTTGTTATATTAAATAGCCTTCATGACTGCCCTTACTTGCATCTCAAACCACTCTGATATCTGTAACTTTATTCACATTATCCTCAAAAAGAAAAAAAATGAAGTTAGTTTAGATCTATTCAGTACAGCTTCATTCCTGAGTAAAGTTTCATTTAATCTCCAATTCCATTGACTCCTTCTTTTTCAAAAGTCAACAAAACTGCATTGTGATCTGAAAGAATCTTCAGTAATATGTCCATATTGTTAATAATGCTAGTCAGTGACTTAGATGTTAAAAATATATCCATTCTTGAGAAGGATCTATGTTCTTCTGGGGGAAAAAGTGTATAATCTCATGCTTCGTACATCAGTCTCTAAATATCCAAATGTTCCAAATTGTCCATCAAATTGGGGAAAAAAAATCTATTAGTTTTCCTTTATGCTATTTTTTTTCTTTTCCACCAATCTGTCAATTTTAGGGTTAATTGCACATTCCAATCTCCCAAAAATCCACTGTTCATAAGAAAGTTCTAACATTTCTTCCAATATTTTTTTTTTTTAAAAAAAATGGGGCCTCATTCTCTGTGGAAGCATAAAACTCCACTGCCAAAAGGTTTTGTCAATGAATTTTTATCTCTAGTACAATATAATGTCCATTTATATTATCTGAATTTTCTTAGATTTAATTTTGAATCCACATATACCACCACCTCTTTTCTTCTTGTCATAAGATGAGATAAATACTCTACCCAATTTAGGTTTGAATAAATACTTATTATATTTTCTCCTTATATGCATTTCTTGTAGATAAATCAAATCTAGTTTCTGTTTTACCAAGCAATGAAAGACTTTTCTCATTTTTCTGTCTGAGATAGCCCCTATTATATTCCAAGAGAGGAAATTTAAAGCTATATTTAAGCCTCATCCTCATCAAAGTCTATATCCACATTAGCTTAAGCTTGAGCACCATCCTCTTCTTCTCCATTACTTTCTTCCTTTGAGCTGTGGGCCAAAGTTTTTTCTTCCACTCTCTTTTTTTGGGGGGTAACCCCTTCAAATTCTGTTCCATATTTCTCCAAGAATTCTTTTGCCTTTGAAATCATGTTGAGAATGTATTGCCTCTGTCTGTAATGCAAGACACAGCCTTCTAAATTCCCCCATCTGAAAGGTATTCCATATTGGTTCAGTTTGTTAGTCAGAAATGTGTAGTCTTGTCTTCTTCTAAACATTCAGGTTGGTATGTCTTTTAAAATTATCACACTTTTCCCATCAGTTTGGAGGTTGTTCAAGTAATGTTGTTAAAGAATCTGGTCTTTTGTTCTCCTGCTCAGAAAATAAACAATCACATCCTGTGGTAGGTCTTTGTCTAGCAACCACAGAATCCAAACATGCTTTATCAAGATTACAGAAGAAATCTTCTTTCTTGATTTCCAAAAAGTCTGCCAAAGCATCTGAGGCTCTTGTATATATATCCTGATTCTGCATTTCACTTATACTCCTGACCCACAGACATCTTTCCCTTTACTCAAGATCCAGCAGTTTAACTGAATCCATATTCTGTTGTTGGTCCCTTGACAGCTTCCCAGGCCATTTCTGCAAGAGAGGGGAAGACCGGTTCACAGCATGTCAAGAGCAGTGTTTTTATACTCCGATTCAGAAACTGTGCTGTCAGCACACACCCCATATACATCGTACTACCTCAGAGAAAAGTGGTTGCTACATCCACACAGCAAGACCCTGGCCACTCTCATTCCCCTTCCTCACCCCACCCCACCATCACTGATTCGTCTGTTTCTTAAAGAAAAATAAACACATTTCAAATCAAAAAAGCAAACATCAAAAAGCAAACACCCCAAAATCCAGGCTAAACAGCATCTATAGTCCAAAAAGGGAAGAAAATCAATATCAGGATCCAAGAGATCCATTGGCAACATCCGAAGAGCAAAGCCATAAGAAACAACTCCAAACTGGTCTTTCAAAGTAAGCTGTCAAATTAGTTGTCAATTAGCTGTCAAATTAAACTGCCAAAATAAGTTTGCTACTTCGCAAAGTGAAAGTTAAGACTGCAGTGTGAAGGCTATTCCTCAGCAAGCAAGGCAGCCTGAAAGAAAAACAAAAAAGAAACAAAGCTGCTTGAGAATCTTCCTCTAATCAATCAGCTGTCAAATTAAACTGTGTGAATCGATGTTACAATTCTGCATGTTGGCAAAAACAAAGTAAAAACAGTTTGGGAGATTTGCATCGGAGTTTTTTCAGTTTTACAATATAGCAGTTTCCTGTCACATTGAACTGTGCTAGGAGCTGAAAACATGCAGAACCACAATGAAAACTATGAAGCTAAACCAGTACAATGCGCAGATGGGAGGGTGAGAATTCGAGGTGACTACAGTGTATTGATCTTATGCGGAAATGGCCCCAGTCGCATCTTCTGTGGTCTTTCTTCCAGTAATCCCACTTTTTCATTCTTCTGCTTCATTTCCTTACCAAAATTTATCCAAGGAGGTTCTTATACTTTTAAGTTCATTTTTCTGTTCCTGTTTAAACACTATCTTCATCTGGTTCATATCCCCTTATCAATCCTCTCATTTCATTTAGAATCATTCAGTTTAATCTCCCTCTCTGGGTTGATCCACTGAGGTTCTTCTTTGCAAATCTGCTGCCTGCGCCTACCTTCTAGTCACAGTAATTTTGACAGCTATCAAAATACAATAATGAATATCTAGTTGTAATTGTTCTGTCAATACAGATGTCAGTGCAGTTGTCCATCTGATTCTCTCTAGTCAAACATTCACTATCAGTCCTCCAGAAGCTGTAAGTAAGGTCATTTCCAAGTTCAGTTTCTCTTCTCTTCCTGTTAGTATCATGGCAGTGACCTTGAGCTTACCTTTCTGATAAGGTAGACAACTACATTCTCACATTCTGTTTTATATTAAAAATTATCTCAGAAGCTTTAAAAAATCAAGGAACTTGGGGAATAAGCTTTTAAATATATAGTCTTTCCTGTGAGGTTCAAAAACATTTTAGAAATTGCCCATTTAAATCAATTCTTCCACACTAGGGTCAATTCACATTATTTTAAAGGTGAAGAGGAAAAAATATTTCATTGTTAGATTGTGAGGAAATAGCAAAGTTATTTGACTCAAATCAGTTGATGAGTTTCCTTAAATGCCAACTTTGATACTCAGGAGGTTAAAAGAGTTGGCTGGGTGGTGCTGGGTCTGCAAAGTCACAGCTGCAGTGTGGAGGAGCACAATGCAAACCCAATCTCTTCTGATCCTACACACTTCCAGAGATTCCTTAATGGAGTCCCCTAGGTTCCTGGATATCATGGTGGCAACCCTCTGAAACTCCTGTGCCTGTGGAACAGTTTCAATTGGTTTTTCAGTCCCAAACTAGTTGCTGCTACATCCAGCACAATGCTCTTCAGTGGGAGTCGCGAAGGGACGTTGCCACACAGTGCCATTTCTGACCCAGAAGTCCAGAATCTGTTACTTCACAGTTACTGGCTTCAGTATTTATTTCAGAGACTCTCACAATGTTACTTTTTTTCTAGACAGATGGGACATATGCTCCATTTTTAGTTCTATATCCTAAAATGTTTCACATCAGAGATAGACAGTGGAAGTTTATGCCCACTAGGTCTGTGGGGCAGGTTCACCAAATACAAATACAAGTAGATCTTATTATTCATTTGACATTGTCCCCACTTTTCTCCTCTAGTTGGTAGCTTTAGCATTAGTATTCCTTTCTTTATAATCATTTCAGCTGAACAATCAAATATTTCTAAAGTGAGAATGATGTTCCACAGTATGATATTCCTTGGGAAACTTCTCACAGCCTTCCATCTTCCATTTTATTTTATTTTTTTTAAAAAATTGGATTTTCCTGAGAACTCGGATGCAAATTCACTTTGGTCTAAACATACTCCATATGTTTCATGTTACTAGGCCAACACTGAATAACAGATTTAATGAATTACTTTTTCAACAAAGTAGGTCTATGTGGTAAAGCATGAGCATTCTGGTGCTGCTTCCCTGGTTGATATATTATCCTACAGTAAAACTGAGCCAGCCATTCTAATTAATCAGCCAACTGACCTTTAGGCTGGCAAAAAAAATATGCAGGCCAGAACAGAATTGTGATCTGTCCACAATTCTGTGTAAAATATCTTCTCAAATGAAAATGCCTAAAGTATTTGGTAAAGATCCCCATAACCAACCATTCATTTAAAGCAGTAAGACACCTGCATTCTACTTTACTTAAAATATGACTTGCAAAAAAAATTACCTTTCCCCTTGTCCTTCTCCACTGGTAACAAAACTGCTTCAAGACCCCCCTTGCTTGCATCTGTTTCTAACCCAAAACACACTTGTGAATCTGAATAAGGCAATACAGGAGGTAGTGTCAGAACTTTTTTTTTTCTGAAAGGCCTTCTCTCACTTGTTTGTCCAAAGATGGCTCAACATATTTAACAGTTTATGCAAAGGGATAATGATTTTTAAAAAATCCAGTCTGCAAAAATAAGAAGCCATATTCGGGTTATGTTTGTCAGACTTTTCTACAACCTTTACTTTATCAGCACGCATTTCCTCCTTTGAAATTACAGCCACAATCCTCTTAGTTACTTACACTGGCAGTATAGTAGTGTATGTACTTCTGGGAGTGTTCTGCAAACAGGCATCTAGTACGTCCCTGAGCAATGATTTTTTTCTTGGCTTCACAAGAGCAACGACATAGCTCTGTCCCCCCTAGATTGGCCATGAGGATACAACTAAGGAACAGAGCAGTCTAGACCTCCAGCATAAGTGCACTGGTGGAGTTCTATATACTAAGCAAATTCCACTGAAATTCTACAGAAATGGGTACACGCCAATATCTCTTTCAAATAACATCCCAGGCATGCCAATTCAGCACTTGTCACTTCTCTTTTAGTATCATCACGCTGGTCTGTATTGGAAAGATTCCTATCCCTAGTTCCTCTTTATTTTCCTCTTTCACAGGGGAGAGTCCCTCTGAAAACAATTCAGGTTGCCACAACACCAGCTCTCATGTCCTCCCTGACAAAGAGGCCTTCTCCCTTTAATTTAGCCCATGTGATCCATTTATTCGGACTCTGAGACTACTTTTGACAACTTTTTAAAGCAGGTCAAGCCTACTCCAAGGGTTCTGTAAAGCTTTTACTAGCACCTGCTATCCATCCATTTATGAACAATGCCTTGTGTCTCTTTGCCTGCATGCAGGACATTCTGGTTTCAGCAACCAAAACATTCTTTTTTTTAATTTTCCAGCTATTTCCACTTCTGTGGCCAGTTTAAGATTGTCATCCAGATGCTTAGGTTTTCAAAAGCAAAGCTGGCTGCACATCTCTTCTGTAAGAGCTTTGATGATGAATTAATCCTGACCCATCATATCCTTCACCTCTGAACCAGTTTCAAGGAAAGTTTTGCAGCCAGCACTTTGAGAATATTGACAGTTTTTTGCAGTGATTCTGTAGACATTCTCTTATAATTAAAGAAAGCAGCTCAGGGCTGTTCAGCATAGCCCACTGATTCAATTATACCAGTCCTGACTTTTCTCCACTGCATTAATGGATTCCATGTCAGTGGAGAAGTGAATACTTTAAAGGAGCTATCCAAAGTGCTGAATCTTATCTCCAAAATAAGTTCAGACTAAAACCCAGAATGGATTCACTGTTCTAGTGACACAAGAACCAATAACTAACATTGCTCTGCTATAAGGTTCAGGGTTAAGGGTTTATCTATTTAATCATCCTAACTGAAGAAAGTGTATTACTTCCTAAAGGCACTGCACTTTCCTTACACATTTTGTTTTATTTATATCACAACCAACAAAAGATGTACTGTAGGGAGCATTTAACTTTAGCATTATATTCTGCCTCACAGCAAGTTGTAAGCTAATTAAAATTACCCAAAATTCTCCTTGGATCCCGATGCAGCTACCAGAACCGGTCCTCAGGTTCCTGAATAAGTAATTAGATCTGAACGCCAGAGGAACACTAATAAAAATATTTTAAAAATCTACTAAATCCAAAGTTAGTTCCAACTATGGTAGATGCACTGAAATCAGATGCACTGAAATCAATCCCACTCATTGCAGTGGGTCTACACTAGCTAAAACAGTAGATATAGCCTGGTTTAAGATTCAGATAATAAACTTTGGAAAATCAAATAGATAACAATCATAGCTGAATAAACAATTCTTTTCAACATTCAAATGAATCTAATTTCAATTAAATTTTTAATATCTATCTCATGATATTACAAGCTGATACTTTCTGGCTTGATTCCTTATACACCCACTCACTTCCTCACACGCATTTTCCTCTTGTTCTTCTAGCTTTGTGAGCCAGTGGTGGCAGAAACCTCTTTGGGTGAAACCTCTTTTCCACAGAAGATAGCCTTTTGTTGCTGATTCTAAACACCATTTTCCATAGAGGCTAACAGACTGTCTACTGCATCCCCTGGGTAAGAGTGGGATTGCCAAATCCTTCACATCTCACTGTCTGACAGCCCCAGATATATTGTGAGGCAAGGCTTTGTGATGTCATGACTTTGCCAACTCTTAGCGGAAGTAGATAGGTCCTAATGATAAAGGGACAGGACTGAAAGTATGAAGTCTTAAGGAAAATGGAGGGAAGGGATCAGAGGGGAAAGCTGTTTTCCTTTGGAATAGCATCTCCCACTCAACATTTTGAGCTCAATGTATTTTGCAATAAATCAGCAAGCTTATCTGAAGACACAAAATAAACCCTCTCCATTGTATTTGTGGACAGTAACGAGTAGAGAGTAACAAGGACTGAATATTTCTTCAGAAACTTTGCAAGCGCCATTCTTTTCTGACTTTCAGAAGAAATTAATTCCTCTGTTGAGAATTCTTCCCTTCTTTGCTTTTTGGTCTCTGACTGATTATTCTTAAGGTTCATATAAACAAATAAGCAGGTGCTATAAAGCAGAGTCAGCCTGAGAAATTTTGTTGCCCAAAGCAGAGCAAAAATGGCACTTGCACTCCCAAAGACAAACCACACAGATCCCTAGATGAGTCAAATCAAGTTATTTTCTCAGGCATAAAATCTCACAAGCACCTCTCCTCCTTCCTGGCAAGAACACAATAATAATAAATAGCTAACAATTGGCTGCCCTTTGTGACCTGTTCACACATTGATAGCTGAGGCAGCCGCCTCCCTCTGTCTGCCCACAGACCTGAAGCCTGTCTGCACCTGCTCCAAGCCACACAATAATAGCGGATAGAGTCTAATAGCTGTGTCCAAAGGTTCTCAGGCCTCTCTATGGCTACACTGTCTTAGGATGCAAGGGAAGGTCTCAGGGTCCATCACTCACATGTCCTGCTGGTGGACCTACTGCTGAAGAATGAGGTGCTGCAGAGGACTGAAGGTTGTTCTCTCCTTCATGTTTCCTATCTTGTTCCTTCACATTCCCTTCCACTTTGTACTCCCCTCAGACTGTCTCTGGCATCTAACTCTCTTCTGTTTTGCCCCCACTCTCCTGAGATATAATACTTCCCAGCTCCCTGTGGTAGCTCCTGAGGGGTTCAAATGGGCTGTTCTTCAGGCATCACAAAGGGAGTTAAACTGTATTTCTCCAAGTTTTCTGCGCATAGATCTTGAGTATCTATGAAAGTTCCTGGAAGCCAAAAAGCGCTGATTTCAAGGTGTCACAATATAGGGTTGCCAGTTCAGGAATGTATCAGGCCCTGAGGTTTTCAGGGCCAAACATGAGACCTAGAGGCAACCCTTGGTGATGTTATGTGTTTTGTATGAAGAATCAACCACAGTCGTGCAAAGGTAATCATCCTCACATTCACACAAACATGCACAACAAATATATGTGTGTGTATATACATATATATATATATATATAGAGAGAGAGAGAGAGAGAGAGAGAGTTTGGAAATTAAGACAGAAATCTTAGCTAAGAGGCTGTTCCCAGATCAAGGTAAAATGAAGAGACTGTACCTTCTCTCTTGCTTTAGGAGATGGGGTAAAGAAATTTTAATCCAGCCAGTTTGCTTCAATACAGAAGGTGGATGAAGAACAGAGGGTGAATCCTGGTGCTATACTGACTAAGACAGAGGCTGACTAAGTGAACAGACCCCCCCCAACCCTGCAGAGTATTTACAAATTGCACCAACAAATCAATTAAGCTTGAAAATTGTAGCAAGCTACTGCTCTGGTATCTGGTATCTTCAGTCCCTTTCCTCTTGACTGGAGCCAAGCCCACCAAAAGTGGAGAATGTACACCCTTGACTCCCACCTGGCGATGTCATACAAAAGCTGGAGACAGAGTTGGCTGGTAAGATGTATAAATTCTTGTTAAGAACTAGAGATGGAAGAAAAGATTGTATGATAAAGTAGGCATGAAACTTTGTGCACAACATACAGTTAGAACAATGGGAGAAAATGTGGTCAGAGGGAATTAGATTTACTTTATGTTACAATCTCAAAGACAACTTTTACAAGATGATATACACCAGAAAAATTAGCCAAAATGCATAAAGAGTTGTTTTTTTTTATGTCCTCTGAAGATGCCAGCCACAGATGCAGGCAAAACATCAGAAGAAAATACTAATAGAACACAGCTTCAAAACCCAGAAAACCCACAACAACCTATGAATTCCGGTCATGAAAGCCTTTGACTTTATATCACCAAAATTTTCTTGCGGACCATCAGCGGTCCACGGACCACCAGTTGGCGACCGCTGTAATAAAAGTCCACTTGGATAATTATAGCAAGTTATTAAGGTATATGACTACCACAGCATGATTATTACATGCACCAATGTAGAAGAATACAGAAACACCAACGAAAGAGGGCTGGATGTTAAAAATCACAGACCTAGCTGAAATGGACAATTAAAAGTATTGATAACAGGAAAATCAGTAGTAACTTTTTGTGAAAAACTGGAAACCTCTGATTTGCTTTTTGCAAGAAAAAGAGTAAAATATATTAACTGCTGGATTTGACAGTACCGTAAGTATTTTTGAATACATAGCAGTAGAAGCTTCTGAGTGGCATTGTAACTAGAGAAGTTTCTCCTATCTACAGGCTCATCTAGAACTTGCCTTAGGAAAACTTTTTTAAAAAGATACTTATTATTACTTGTTGTCTCTATTATATTTATTTGTTTCTTAACTTGATTATTGTTGTAATTTGCTGTTGGCTTTTTTTAATTGGTTCTGTTTGTACATATTTTAAAAATAAAACTTAAAGAACTGGAGACTTGAGGACCAGTCCCTGACATCTGGCACCCCTGTTACTCAGAGAGCTACATTTTCTAAGGTCAGATAAAACTAATAAATAACACAAGCAGGACTTGGCAAGAAAATATAACAATGTGGAGGGCTTTTGTTCTATGTTCCAAGTCATGTGTGTGTGCGGAGGGGGCTCCTCCATCTTAGAAACCTAAAGATTTTAAAACATATTTTATGTAGTTTATAATTGTAAAGGGGGTTCTGTGTGACGTTTCTGCTAAACTGAGGAGCTTGCTAAAGATATTCTTCTCTTGCCGCTGTTTTTGCTCCATAAAAATCCATGCTCAAGACATGAGCCATAGTACAGGGAAAGTATTCCACTTGCTGGAAGCGATGGTAGTAAATTATGCTTTCTTGGATGTTTGCATTAAAAATGTGCTTCCTTTGAACTGAGTTGACTGAGTCAACTGAGCCAGCTGTTTGCACACTTTGCCCACTGCCAAGGGATCTGTGTTGCAGCAGTTTTAAGGAGGAAGTAAATTATCACAAAGGTCAGAATTTATCAGGTAGACAAATTCAATGTGATGCAACTATCAAAGGCCACCCTTACTTACTGTGAGGCAGATTTTAGAAAGAATTATGAAAAAAGCATAAACTTTGCCAGAATTGCTCAGTCCGTAGTTCTAAATATTTCAACAAAACAAGGCCTTAAAACTGTTAACACAAATCAAAATAGCAGCAAATGCTATCTCCAGATTTGCATCCCTTAAAGCACACAAATGATTGCTTTGATATTGCAACATGTCCTTTGCTCATGACAGGGTGAGAAGCTTAAGGAGGGATTTAATGGCAGGAAATCCAGAGTTATTTTTCCAAGATTCTGTTTCACCGTATACCTGCATCTCTGCACATAACCATGTAACTGGACCATCCCAGCTGCTGAGATTTCCAGGCCAAAACTTGGCACCCAAGGACGTCCCCTAGTGATGTCATGGGGACAGAACCTAGTGCTGTCATTAAGCATTACGCAGCAACCAGTTATTCATAGCTTCACATTCAAACACACACAGAAACGGATTATGCTTTCCTGGTTGGAAATTAAAATGTTTTGGAAATTACAACGCTTAATTTAATTAACCTTTATAAAAATGCAAAAAAGAAAAAAAATCAGGGAACAATATGATGGATTTATTAGGCTAAACTCATATAGCAAACATTAGATTTGGGGGGAAATAGTGGCACCAAAGAAATAAAAGGGGCTCCAGTGTAGATCCTATTGAAAAGACCCTGACTGACCAGGTTGGAAAGGGAATGGTGATATATAGATATTATTTTAAAATCCTTTTTAAATATTTGGCTCTAGTGAGGTCACATTACATTTTAATAGCTCTACAATTTTATTTTTTTTAATTTATTAAAATCAAATTTTATAACAAAGTACAAAAAATACAAAATGTTATTCAATACCAATCAAATCAGAATGTGATCATTCAAATTAATTTTTTCCCATGGATTTTATGGTTCTTACATCTCATGTTTTAGGTGGTATTTGTAGGATTTCCAATAATATCTCCATCAAATGTTCAAATATAAAACATCTTACCAGAGATTCCGGTGGTCCTCTTAAGTGCGTGCCTATATTTATAAAGTCAATTAACAGGAGCCACTTTTCAATTAAAAAAAAGTCTTGATTTATGTCTCCTATTGTCCTTCTTATATTACTTTGTTATCCTGTTTAGTGGGGGTCCCGGGAGGGACACCAAAATGTGCTCAACTATAGGTGGGGAAAATTAGCTCAGAGCACTGCTTTAGTGTTAGGAGAGGCAGGGTAACTTAGCAGGATCTTGTAACCCAGTGTTTACAGGGTCAGGCCAAGTCAAGAAGCAGACTGGTTTGAAAATAACTAATGATGTTTATTAAATACAGGCACACAATGTAAGCAACACAAGCACACAAATAACTAAGGAAAATAAAGGTGTGAGTAAGATAGCGGGATTTTCAGAGGGATAGTTGGTTTGGGTGATACGACACCTGTTCCTGAAGCCTGGGAGAAGATAGGGAGCGATGTTGGGGTTTGATGTGGCTCAGCACGTGGAGCTGAGGGGAAGCTCGCCAAGCGATGCGGCAGCAAGGCGGTCTGGAACTCGGGAGCGATCCGAGGAAGGTCTCGGAATCAGGGGTTTTTATAGGGAGAAGTGTGACTGCAGGCTATGCCTTACTCGGGGACAACAATGAGTTTTGGGTGCGAGACAATGTCTCCGAAAGGTCACAATTTAGCATGATTGAGTTAAGTCTGAACTGACAAAGAGGTAGGCTGTATGCAAATACTCAGTGCTTGGCCTTTAAGCTTCTAGCTTGCCAAGTTACCTGCTCGGGGCAGGGAGTCCTTTGTAAACAGCGTGCATACATAATGAGGGTGTTTGCCGCTGAGGTCCCTGAAGCTGCAATCTGGCTATTTCTGGCTTGCCTGTATTGTTTGAGAACATTCGAGCAGTTAAGTGCCGTGCCTAGTTTCATGCTTGTCCGGAAGCCTCACAAACACGTGGAGAAGTGTGGTATGGTAAGGCCAAATTATGATATCAAAGTGATATCGGGTGCTATTGCCAGGTAGGCCTAAACTGCAGTAACAACTTGATAGTTTCCCAAGCAACCAATTGTCCCATATGCACTTCCACCATTTCTCTAATGTTACACTGCCTGTTTTTTAAGCAAAGGCTATTTCAAGTCAGCTAACTAGGGAAAAAGTTATTAAACATTTGTATTTCAATTTTATGCTAATTCTAGCATAAACTGAGAAACAGATTTAGATATTAGGATACCAGAAGAGACTTGCATAAATATGTGGAGCTTACACCTGTTTCATTCACATTCTGCAAGAGCTAGAAGAAACTGCTTTAAAATCATGCATAAATGGTACTGTACTCCAGTCCAAATGTCACAAATAATCAAAACATTAAGCCCAAAATGCTGGAGGGGATGTTAACGACACAGCCACATTTGTTCATATGTGGCTACATTGCCCAGCTATTAATGAATTTTGGCAGAACTTGTTAAAATTAATCTCCATTATTACTAAGCAAGACATAACGTTTTGCCCTGGCCTATTTTTATTATCTTTGTATGTACAGACATCATAGTATGCAGCAGAAAGAAAACAGATTGAGTCTTGAGAATTATAATGAAGCAACTTTTTTATTTTCTATGGAGAATGGCTTTCCTAAGAAACAGCAGGGGAAGAGGCCTATGCATCATATTTCCTCAAGTTCCTCAAATCTGGAGGCATGATATAAGCCCATCAAGAAGAGAAATTTAGGCACAAGAGCACAATGATTCACGTTGGTGCTTATGAGAGGCACCAGGATGACACAGGCGAACAGAATGAAACAGTCATGGCACTCGGTGCATTAGGTAAATACTTGCTATAGAATCAGCCTGGTCTTTGGAGACAAGCGTATTGTGTATTTCTGTTTTTAAAACGGGCTGCTCTGCATTGAATCTAAAGGTAGCCTTCCCATTTGAGCAGGATTGTTGCTATGGGGAGGGGTCTTTACAACCCCGCCATAGGAATTCTGCACCTTCACTCTAGCATTACAGAGAGTGAGACACTAAAAATCATTCATTTGAAGGCTGTGTACTACGCATCCCCTTGGTCACGTTGCCTGACCTTTTCTTTGGATGCCTAAACTGTATTTCTAAAGTTTCAAATAAAGTTTTAAATTACCGCAATGCTAGACATCTGGAGACTGGAAGACAATTCCATGGGGATGGCAGAATCTTTTTGTGAGGGGGCACAACCCACATACTGTACTATAGGGAGCATGAAAGATTCACAGAGACTCACTTGGGAATGACTGCATGTGCACTGCTCGCAAAGTTTCTCAGCTAGCTTGGCATCTTTTTTCCCTCTCCCAGCTTGTTTGCGAGCAATGCACATGTGTGAGTGGTCCCAAGCAAGTGTCTGTAGCCAAGAAGAACTGATGAAAGAGCAGAACCTGTTGAATTAATGGAACTTGTCCTTAATTTGGAAACATTCAAAGAGTGAGGTGTCAGATAACAGGAAGTGAAAAAGTGGGGTTTTCCTGTATTCTGTCATTTTAAGGATGTACTAAGGGTGCACAATTTCTCTGTTCTTCATTGTGAAAGAAGAAGATGGTCAATCATTGTGACGGTGGGTTTTTTTTCCATTACAGAACTTTTTGTGAAAAATTTGTTACTGCCAAAGCTTTGTTGTTAAGCAAAAATCTTGTTTTTGTGTGTGCAAAAGACAATGTTTTTTACACAAAAAACCCCTATGTGTTGTGTGCAAATTATTTTGTTTCTGAGATTTTTTTTTCCTTTGGCACACTCCTTCCAACTTCTCAGCAAATGACTTTTTCTCAAAAAAATCCAATCAGATTGAATGAGGCCATTCAGTCCTTTAAAAACCCAATCCAGGTCTCATCCCCCTTCTCCACCAGCTGCTTTCTGGCCAGCCAAAAATGGCTTACATCCCAATATCTCAGCACCATCAAACCTCTCCTGACGCTCCCTCGCACACAAGGAAGGAAATGGGCGAGAGAAAGGAAGTATAGGGCCACTATGCCAACCCAAACCAACCTCCTTCCCTCTCCTTTCCTTGACCTGGTTGGATCTTAGGTGCCTGTTCTCCCCACCATGTTCTCAGCCCCTTTCCCACAGATACACAGACACATTTTGATAACTGTAATTTTTCCACTTTTATGGGGGCTCTGAGCAAATGTAGCGAATGTAGAGTGCTGACTGCAGTGATTTTGGTGGCATTACCAGGCTGAAAGCACAAGCAGTGTGTAAGTTCTGGTTCGTTTTAGCCGTGAAGTTTAATTGTCTGACGCTACTAACAGGGGTACAGTGTATATATCATGCCTCACAGTTTCTTACCCACCTGAGAAAGAATGCTTAGTTTGTTATCTGGGGGTAGATATTACTGGTTAGCTACACCATGACAGTGGCCTTAAAGTTATATTAAATACTCGCCATGTCCTAGCCTGCTGGAGATATTTTCTGTGCAAGATTCTACTTTCTTTTCTCCTTGGACAGGCAGATACATGCCTCAGTGGAAATGGAAATCCTCCTATGTGGTTTATCTGCTGCTTGCGGTGGCTTACCTGCTGATCATCATATTGTTTGCAATTGTGACTTCCAAAGGTACAGTTGGCCCTCCATATCTTTGGATCCTGTATCCACAGATTCAACCAAGAACAGCTTGAAAATAACCCCCCAAAAATCCAAAAAGCAAAGTTTGATTTTGCCATTTAATATAAGGGATGCCATTTTACTACTCCATTGTACATAATGTGACTTGAACATCCACATATTTTGGTATCCATGAGGGGTCCTGGAACCAAACCCTAGTGGCTTTCAAGGTACACTGTAATTAAATTGCTTTGAATTTAAATTTCTGCACTATCCTCATAACAGAAGGTGAGGGGGATATGTCTCACTCTCATTCTCATATTTAATAGTTGCCCAAGGATTTTAAAAGTTACATTGACGGGAGGTATGTTTTAAAGGTGAGTTAAAACAGCCTTAGAAACTAAAGTGGAAATGGCTCTCAAAGCAACTGGGAGATATACAGTATATCAGGAACAGATGGTATATCAATAGAACTGTTTCAACTCATAGAGATAGAATCCATTAAAATTCTAACATGAATCTGCCAACAAGTAAGGAAAATAAAACAATAGTCCACAGACGGGAAATGTTGAATATACATTACAATCCCCAAGGAAGGGAACACCATGGATTGTAGTAACCACTGAACTATTCCACTGATCTTCCGTACAAGCAAAATGATAACAGATGATTTTACAAGAAAGGCTTTTACCCTATATAGAGCAAGACATGTTAGATATCCAAGCAGGGTTCAGAAAAGGAAGGGGCACCAGTGAACATACTGCAAACATAAAGTGGATAATGGAATGGACCAAAGAATTTCAGAAGAAAATCAGCTTGTGCTTTATAAATTACTAGCATGTTTACCCAGCGTTGCCCAGGATTTTATTTTCTCATAGGTAACACTTGTTAGAAATACCTTAGAAATTACCTTCTCTCCCTTTAGCAATTAGGTACGGTTGAAATGCACAGATTTGAGATCCTGTGTCTCTAATTCCCCCAAACTGTGTTGTTCAGTGCCTGTAACTTTTGCCCATATTCCCAATCCAGTCTGTATTCAGAGTTGTTAACATACAGAGGGTGGGTTCCTGAGGGGAGTTGCTGCTAGGCCTTGTCTCCATAGCAACCCGCCTATTCAGAGCTCTCTGGCTGAGAATTCTAAAGGCCCCTCCCTGAACTGCCATCCCCAAGATTCCATAGAGTCTTCACAGTCAGCCAATCATATGAGGTCTTCTTGCCTCACACAGCCAATCGTATGAGGTCTTTGCATTCCTGATGCAGACAAACAGACAAGATCACTCACAAACTTTGACTTTTATAAAGTAGACATAAGAGTGTAAAGCTACCTGAAAATGAGCTCTGTATTTGATCTATTATCCTGCTGCTGTTGTTATTTTTTCTTTTCTAAGATTTATTGCTCTTATCTTTTAAAATTCTGCCTTTCTGTTGCATTCTGCTGGCTGTTGTTATTATTGTTTTGCTCTAAGTGGTTCAGAGAAGTATTGTGATCAGCCTGAACACGTGTGGTGAGCTTGTAGTTTTGCATTTCTGTATATCTGAAGGACAGTTTTGTTGCTTGTGTGTCTTGTCTCAGTTGCTCAGATCACTTGCCCTCTACAAACCTTCTCCGTGTTGGTTGTGGCTAGTTGTTGTTCCTGAGTGCTGGAAGTGTTTGATACATTTTTTTTTTTAAGCAGACAAAGAAAAGCCTTGGAATAGCTTTTACTGAGGCTACTGCTGTCGAAGTATTAATTGAAGTCAGGGAATGCACGACAGCTGTGTTTTTTATGCTCCAGTTGAGATTGTGACAAGCAAGTAAGGTGCAAAATTAAAAGCTCTACCAGGAGAGGGGGAAAAAGAGCAGAGAGCCCCTTAACACACCCTCTAGCACCAAATCCTAAACAGTCTGAAACTGATTGGTATATCCATAAGAAATCTCAACCTACTAAGTACTGCACCCCTACAGAACTGATTTGATTTATTACTGAGGCCAAAGAGCTCTCTGGCTGAGAATTCTAAATGCCCCTCCCTAAACTGCAAAGCCCATGATCCCATAGGATGTTGCAAGTGGAACAATAGCACTATGACAGTGTAGTGTGGAAAGGGCCGAAGACTTGGATGGTCAGCTACAAAGGAACTAGATAAGAGCCTCAGGTATAAAGATATGTCATTAAATACTAAAGTCAGTATCATCCAGGCCATAATTATTTCCCATTTCTATGTATGGGTGTGAAAGCTGGATGGTAAAAATAGGTGACGGGAAGAAAATAAACTCGTTTGAAATGTGGTTACTGAAAAGAGTTCTACAGATACTGTGGAGTGCTAAAGAGAGCAAATCAAGTCTCAGACTCCCCCTAGAAGCCAAGACAACTATACTGAGACTGTCATGCTTTGAACTAGGGATGGGACGAATCCAGAATTTTCCAGATCCAAATCCCTAGAAGGTTCTGGGAATCCACGAATCTCACAAGGAAAGAAGGATAATCTTGGGCAAGACACACTTTCTCAGCCTTAGCAAAAGCCTAGGCAAAGGAAAACCTCCCTCTGAAGAAATCTGGCCAGGACAATTCTCATAGTTTTGCCTCAGAATCTCCATAGATTGAAAATGACATGAAGGCCCTTTCTACACAGGCAGGAAAATGTGGATTAATCCCACATTTTCCTTCCTGTGTAAACAGGGCCATATACTACAGTACAGAGATACTCCAGGTCAAAACTGGATTTTCTTTGCATAGCTTATGGCATCCTGGGATTTATAGTTTGATGATGCACCAGCACACTTTGGCAGAGAAGGCTGTGAGACCTTGTAAAACTACAAACCCCAGAATTGTGTATGAAAGAGCTTTGCAAGGGAGCTATGCAAAGAAATGTTTCAGCTGTCCTTGAAATCTCAAGAAAACTGTACCTTCCAGTCAAGCCTCAAGTCCTGCACCAAGGAAGTGACTTAAAAAAACAACAACACCAGCCGCTAGTCGAGTCTCAATTCTGTACCCTGCAGTCTCAAGTCAAGTCTCATGGCTCAGGTACTGCCTTATCTAATGCCTGTTTTGTGTGGTATGCAGATAGTAATCTGTCAAGACTCACTCTTATTGTCAAATGTAGATAAAGAATTTTGTACTATTTTCTATTACAATGTATAATAAAGATTTGGTTTTATACACACACACACACACACGAACACAGACTCATAATGCATTTTAATGGATGTACATCAGCACCAAAGACTACAGTCTGTTCTACAGATGGTATCAAAAAATAAATAACCATTCATTCATTCCATATATCCATGTCACTTTTCCCCCAGTGTGGGGGAGTTCACAAAAACTAAGAACAAGATCAGCTAAAACCTGACATCAAAAAATAAAACACAATTTAAAAATCATCACACCAGGTCAACCTCTGACAACATCTGGGACATGCCATGTAGTAACACTCAATATTTGATGATTGACAGTATTTGACAATGATGAGAGATGAAATTTTAATTTCAGTACTAAAATCCAGACATTTCACACACCCCAATCACCTTCTCTCCTTTTTAATTTTCAGCATCACCACCTTCTTCAGGCTTGGGCAAATCAGACACAAAAATGGCATCTCAACAGGATTATGAAAGTGAGTCATTATGTATTTTCCTTAAATGTCACCAAGTCTTCTTGACTCATGGATGCATGACAGAGCAGGACAGATAGCCTGGGATCTTAGATGTAATGTCTTGAAGAAAAGGGAGGGGTGGGTCCTTGGTAGTCCTTCTGTTTCATCAGTTTTCAAACTTCTCTTAACTTATCTTTGTTCTGGATCATTGCCCTTATGTTTTCAAGATGCATAATGCCTGCTTGCTTCTCAGTCACTTTGTGCATGTGGAAGAGGAGTTGCTCCAGTGGTTTGCCATTAGAATGATGTGAGGGAAGGTTGAGAGTGAGCCCTGTGACGCATAGAGTGCTCCTCCAGTAACTCCTTTCTTGAGGCTTTATCACACCGTACAGTTATAGCATTATAATTCTTCTTGAACTCCCATGGGTCCATCCTATGGAATACTGGTTAGAAAGAGTGGCATTTCAGGTCCATGGCCTGAGAGCTCCTCTGGTGCCACAGACCAAATTACAAGCCCCAGGATTTCTTTGGATGCAGCCACAGCAGTTTAAGTAGAAGTAGAGCAGTACAACAAGAATACCTCCTACTTTCTCTTTAACCCCTAAAAGGCAGACTAAACTCCTGAGTCTTGGATCAAGCTCACCCGGCAACCCTGCTTATCCTCTCTGTGGGGCAGGGATAGATACTCCATTTCCTTTCAAAGGCAATGGGCTAGAAATCCCATCAGTCTCAGCCTTGCTTGGCCAAAGGAGGATGGAAATTATGCTTCAGTGCTCTCTCTTTTTCTGTCCTCCAAGAACAGCAAATCACCTTTTAAATAGGCTGCACTGTTTCACATTAAAAACAAACCAGTAGGTTTTTCAAAGCCAGAAGTGGACTACCAGCTACCTCCAGTTTTGTTTTGTTGCAGTCCATGTAGCCCTTAGAGGGCCCCAGAAGCAGGCAAACGCCTCCTGAACCCACTACAGTTGCCCACCTCTGTTCTAGACTCTTCCATAATACAGGATGTAACTTTGTAGATAATCTTTCTGTTCTCTTTCACGCATCTGTGAAGTGACTTTCAAAACTCTTGAGGTACTAATGTCTCTTTTCTTTTTACCCAGTGGCTTCATGTGGTCCTGACACCACATCGTGGGCAAAATTCAATGGAAAGTGTTACTATTTCTCCCGGGAGAAAGTCACCTGGATGCGAGCCAACAAAAAATGTGAGGAGAAACATTCACGACTCGTCATCATAAAGAGTATGGCTGAACAAGTAAGGAGAAACCCGCTTCCTTTGAAGTAGCCTTACCCAAAACAGCGCCCTTCAAATATGTCAGACTGCAATGTCCATTATGACTATTGAGTGTAACCATGCAGGGAATCCAACACATGTAGAACACCAAGTTGGGAGGGGTGCTGATTCTGCAGAACATTCAACCCAGAGCTGGTGTCGAGATAGAGAGAAATCTATGGAAGACCTAAAAGAATCTCTGAAAGAAGGCAAGATCACTTCTGAGTTGGCTTCAAGCATCACACCAGAAGTAGTGCTGATCTCTGGTAATTGTTCCATGGGCTCCTTTCACAGCTCACAGTTACAATGCTATGACTCCACTTTAACTGTCATGGTTCCATCCTATGGAATCCTGGGCTTTGCAGTTTGGTCAAGAGATACCAGAGGAGATCTGTGGCTGAAAAGTCCAAATGCCCTTCCCTAAATTATAAATCCTGGGACTCCAGAGGATATTGCTGTGGCAGTTAAAATAGAATCATAGGGCCTTTCCACACCACACTGTTACAGTGCTATTATTCTGCTTTCAACCTTCTTTGGAATCCTGGGGTTTGTAGTCTAGAGAGTGGCTTTTACAATTCCCAACCAAAGAGCTCTTTGACCTCAGTAAACTACAAACCCCAAAGTTCCACAGGATGTTGAAAGTGGAATAATACCACAGTGTGGTGTGAAAGGCCCATAGTGCTATGTGTGAAAGCGCCCTGGTCTATAAACATAAATCTAGATACAGCCTTACATCAGAAGGTGTTTGAGCCATTGTATAACAAGCAGTAACTGGCTAGGTATAAACAAATTGACCCAACATCATGGAATCTACAAACGTCCCATGACCCAAGGGATAACCTTATCGAGATGTATTCATTCCCCAAAGCCCCAAAGATAAGATGTTGCTACTGCATGCTAAAGCGTGCATGCCCAGATCCAGCCACTCAGAATCATAAAGGTTCTGGCAGAAAAAAGTAGGGCAAACACATCCACTGCCAAACAAGCAAATGCTGCAACTGTAGGAGCTTTAAAAGCCATAATGGGCCAAGAAGCCCCAGCAGATATTGGAGAGAGGGTTGGAATAGGCAAGAGCACGAAGGCCTGATGAAGACTTGCCCTCTTCACAGAGTCCATGCGCTCCAACTGTCCCAACTGGATGGGGAGAGTCCCAATGACCCCACCCCCCTTTTTCAGCTGTTTTTAAAATTTCCCAGATTCTCTCTTCCTCCTACCCTGCCACTTTCCCCTTTTGTCCTCAGCTTAACTTCAGTTGCTCCAGTTGCTTACTTCAGTTGCTCCAAATTGAGTTCAAAGTAGTTGCATTCCACTAACTCAGGGCAGAATTTTGCCCTCCCCAATAGGTTCCTCAATAGGTATAGGCAAACACAAACTGCTGCAGTCCCTCCAAGCTCCAAGCTTGCCTGTTCTTCCTCATTAATAACTTTTGTCACCTTGACCTGGGTTTCATGTGTGAAATGTTGTAGGGTATGAGAGACGCAAAGTCCCAGCTCCAGACTGAAGAGAGCCAACCCTTCAACCAACTACAATATGTTCTTCACACCACCTCCCTTGCTAGATATTCAGATACTCTGATCAGCCACTCCTCCTGGTCAAAAAAATATGTAATCTCAATAATCGATTCATAAATCTCAGAGGCCAGTCCCTAAATTCTTCTCTTTGAAGCATCAAAGCAATATGTCTCAAAAGTTATAAGGGAGTGTCCTTGTATATGACCTAGGGGCAATCACATGCACTTGAAATTTGTTCAGCTAACTTGGGGTACATTCTTCCATTTTTTATTTTATTTTATTTTTTTGCTGGTAGTACTTCCGATAATTACCTACTATTTATAAACAGATCTCTAAGCCTGTATACCACCAGGACAAACTGGTTAAATTTATCACCTTGCTGAAAACTAGGGCATATTAAGAAGGAGCATACAGAAGACTGAGGTGGAACAAATATTTTAACATAACTAAACCACAGCCTGAGCATCTCAAACAGAAACAGATTCTCAAGCTGCTTCTATTTTTTTTCCCTGAAAACTGATAGAACCATAAAGGCATCAGCTGTATTTAAAATGTCATCCCTTTCTGTTTGAACCCATGCAACTGTTCCATTAATAAATTTAGTGAGTTACAACAGCTGATATGCCAAACAATATTTCTCTAAATTAGAAATTGCAATCACTCCCATTTTAATTTGATTATATTTCACCCCATTAACAAATCTAAGTCCCCCCCACAAGAAATTTTTCAATAATTATTTGTCAGTTTTTCAGATGTTTTGCCTCAGAGTTTAAGTGAATAGTTTGAAAAAGAAACATAAATTTAGGTAAAATATGAGCTTTTACCAAAAGTATTTTACCTAATCCTGAAAGCTTTAAATCAGGTCATTCTTTCAATTTTAGTTTTATTTATGAATACAGCTGCTTATAATTTCAAAGTATTCATTTATTAAAATTCTTTGTCAGACAGACACCTAATTGTCTAATATAAGAGTAGCAGAGGGACAAACCTGAGATTCCCTGGACTTGTTTCTGTTCCTCTACAGAACACTTTTGACTTCTTGTGGTTGATTTGCAGGCCAGAGTGTTCATAGAAATGCTTCAAAATCATATTAAAAATCTTTTCCAGGCATTGTGAAAAAATAGGAGGGCACCATCAACAGAAAGACTAATTTTGTGCTCTTTTTTTTCCTCATCACACTCTTAACTCTTAATGTCTGAATCTCTGCAGATTAGTACCATTAAAGGTCCCTATGCCAGAGTAAATAACAGAGGTGAAAGAGGGTATCTCTCTCTGGTACGATGGGACAGTGAAAATCCTTAAAAATCAGCAGTGATGTAGACTCGAGTCGAGTGACTCAAACTCAAGTCAGACTTAAGTCACCTTAGTGACTTGACCTGGACTTGTGTTACCCTGATTTCTGGGGGTCCCGGGAGGGACGCCTAAATGCACTCCAAATATTACAAAGTTGGGAATTAGCAAAGAGCACAGGCTAGCACTACGAGAGGCAGGGCAACGTAGTGAAATCTTTTACCCAATGTCTACAGGGTCAGGCCGAGTCAAGGAGCAAACAGATGTAAATAATAATAATTGTTTTATTGATGTACAGTCAAGCACATGTATGCAACACACTCACACAGAGAACTATCGAAATAAAGGTAGGAGTGGGATAGAGGGATTATAAGAGGAGGTTTTGTATGGGAAATACTACACCTGTCCTGAAGCCCGGATAGTCTGAAGAAGAAGTTCGTGGAAGTGAGGATTCTCAGCACAAGGAGCTGAGGGGAAGGCTTGCCGGATGAAGCGACAGCAAGGCGGGATGGAAGCCAAGAGCGATCCGAGGAAGTGCTCAAAGTCAGGGGGTCTTATAGGGGAAAATGTGGCCGCAGGCTAGGCTGTTCTCAGGGATAACAATGAGTTTTGGGCTGGAGACAAAGTGAAGCCTCCAAAAGGTCAGTGATTTACATGATTGAGTTAGGGCAGAGTTGTCAATATAGTAGCCAGTATGCAAATGCAGAGTGCTTGACAATTGAGTATTCGGCTGCCTGCTTGGGGCAGGGAGTCCTTTGTAAGGAGCGTGCATACATAACGTTGTACTTGCCTTGAGGTCTCCTAAAGCGGGAGTCTGGCTATTTCTGGCCTGCCTGTATTAGTTTGGAATATTTCAGTGATTTGCGGCCGTGCCTGGATGCGTGCTTGTCTGGGGGCCTCGCAAGCACATGGAGAGGAATAGGTAAAGAAGGCCAAATTATTGATATCAAATGATATCTGGTATCCCACAAGTCCAGGCTAGAAAAATGCGGTAACGCTTGACTCGGCAATAAATGATGCACTGACTCAACTCGACTTGAGACTTGTATATTTTTAGTGACTGACTTGCTGCCCTTGGCTCAGTAACATAACGCATTCATCCAGAAGCCTTACAACTCTGAACAGTGCTTCCATCTCTTTTGCCTACTGGTCACATGACAATTGTCTCAAGCCCTAAGTGTAGGTGCATTTCTCAGAGGGGAAAAGCAAACAGGTTCAGCAACGGGCTTGAGAGGGACTTGAGGTCTGCTCAGAGCCTTCCCTGTTACATATCTGAAGAGCCTTCTAAAACTTTTCGTAATAGCAGAAGACAAGACTCGCCCCCAGAATACATTTCTCAGAGGGGAACAGCAACTGTATTAGGCAACAGGCTTGAGGAGGAAGGATCTTTCTAAAGCTATTGAAGCTTCAGTAATGGGGAACAAGAAGGATCCTATTCTTCTCTTCTGAAAAATCCACCAGCTTCAGAAATGAGAAGTAAGAAGTATCCTGTTCTCTACTTCTGAAGCTGCAGATGGCATAATTGCATAACCAACTCTGCTTAAATAGTTAAAACTGACTTTACTGGACTCTGTCCAGAAATTCTGGAATATAGGTTGGGGTCTAAAGTTGGTTCCCAGATTTGAGACTTGATTTGAAAGTATCTTCAAGGACTCTAACTTGAGATTGAAGGTAGAGACTTGACTTGAGACTTGGAGTAAAAGACTGAAAATCAGTACCATGGATGTTCCCAACAGCAAGGGAACCTTTGTGGAAGTTCTGGAGTGTATTCACAAACTCTTGCTCCATATTCATGCAGCTAAGAAGTTCAAAAATATATTGCCAGCCCAAGCAAGCAGAAGCTTTAAGTGCATTTAAGGCAACCAATGCAACGGGAGTGTTATTCTTTTTTGCAAAATGTATTATGTTTAAAATTTGCTGATTGCAGCAACCAAGTTTCTTTTAGCGATAAAACTGAATTAATCAGGATGTATAAACTGATTTATAGGCCATTTCCACACTACACTGTTATAGCCCGATTATTCTACTTTCAACATCCTATGGAATCCTGGGGTTTGCAGTTTAGGGAAGGGCCGGTTGGCCCCTCTCTAACCTGCAAATCCCAGGATTCTGTAGGATGTTGAAAGTGGAATAATCAGGCTATAAGATTGTAGTGTGGTAATGGCCATAAAAACATTGAGTATATTAGTAATTATAGCTGTGAAAATGTGAAAATGTTATAGTCTTAGTTTAATAGAGTAAGAGGTCTATAGACTGTTTCTAGATCTGAGTTATCCTTAGACTTGAGTATAAATTCTATCTGAGCAACTTCCAAGATTCTGGAATTGCATGTCCTTTAAGTATCATATTAAGTAACTTATTTATTATATAATGGGATTATATTGTATTTGTTGGTTGTTGCAGGCTTTCCTTCAGAATCGGACCAACAACCAACGTTACTGGATAGGACTCAGTGACAGGGATTTTGAAGGAGAGTGGAAATGGCTGGATGGGAGTGACAGTAGACTCGGCTTCACGTAAGTACCAAGCAGTTCTGGTTGATTTACCAGCCCTCTCAAATATGTTTGGAAGAAATAGGGGAGAAGACATTGTCTTCTTCTTTGATTCCTTCCATTTTGTTGTTGTTATGCACCTTGAAGTTGACTATGGCTTCTGGCAATCGTAGGGTTTTCTTGGCAGGATTTATTGAGAGGAGTTTCCCATTGACTCCCTCTGAGGCTAAGAGAGTGTGACTAGACCAAGATCACCTAGTGGGTTTCCTTGATCTCCCAGAGTCCATGTCCAACACGCAAACTGTGATATCACACTGGGTCTTACATTTTTGTTGTTGTGTGCCTTCAAGTCATTTCCGACTTATGGCGATCCTAAGGCAAATTCTTCACAGGTCTATCTTGGCAAAGTTTGTTCAGAGGGGATTTGCCTTTGCCTTTGTCTGCCCATGCTCACCCAATGGGTTTCCATGGCTAAGTGGAGATTCAAGCCCTGGTTTCAAGAGTATTAGTCCAATGCTCAAACTATTACACCATGCTGGTTCTCTTACATTTTACTAGTGGAAGTTCTAAAAACTCTGTCCCAAAGTTTGGATGTTATGGTGGTCATCTATCCAAAGAAGATTCAAACAGACCCCTATAACTCTCCCAAATATCATTTCATCAAAAACTTCATTCAAAAGCATCAGTTATGTTTTACCCTTAGCCTGTCTCTGGAACCTGAGCACAGGTATCCTTCTTTTTACTCCTTGCTTTTTGTTTGACCTATTCATGCACAGCTACCCCAATCCAGACCAGGAGGAAGCAGGAAGGGTTAACTTTTCCCTCACTATGATTGTACAGTCCTGTACGTATCAGCATAGGGAGAAAGGGAGTGCCTTTGAGGAGATGAATTTCAGCAGGAACACAACTCATATGAAGCATTTATCCATGTTTCTCCTTTTCCTAAATTCTCAGTGAAACTAAGGGCCTTCACACACTACATTGTTATAGTGCTATTATTCCACTTTGAACATCCAATGGAATCCTGAGGTTTGCAGTTTAGGGAGGGGCCTTTAGAATTCTCAGCCAGAGACCTCTTTGGCCCCAGTAAACTACAAACCCCAGAATTCCACAGGATGTTGAAAATGGAATAATAGCACTATAACAGCATAGTGCAGAAAGGCTCTTAGAGTCAAAATACATTTCTTCCTCTGCACCTTACAGCAGAACAGAGTTAACTGAAAGCCATCACCTGGGGAAAACCCTTAGAACACTCCCAGTCACTTCAACAACATCTTTGATCCATATCTTTAGCAGCAACTTTATCACAGGTTTTGGGCCAAAGAGATGGAGAGGCAAGTTTGTTAATGTCTGGATGTCTTTATTGTTTCTAAAAATATTTTGCTTCAACCACAGCTACTGGGCACAAGGGGAGCCCAATAATGATGAATCTGGTGAGGACTGTGCACATCTGTGGGCCGATGGGAAATGGAATGATGTCTACTGCACCTATTCATGCTACTACATCTGTGAGAAGCCTCTTCTGGGCACAAGACCAGAACACCAAGGGAGGACCTAAGCATCTCCTGTGAAATGTTCTCACACAGAGACAAATTGTTGACTTAATTGCCTGCTGCTGGAGACCTTATTCTAATGCAAAGGCAGGAAGAGCACAACCTTCCAGATGTGGTTGGATGGCAACTTCTAGCAGTCCTGGACATCATAATCAGTGGAGAGGAATGCTGGGAGTTGCAGTTTAATCACTGATTATGTTGATCAACATTTCTGGGAGTTGCAGTTCAACAACATCTGGAAAGGTGAATTTGGTCCACCCATGCCCCAACGTGGGCACACAGGAAAAATTGTACCCTTTTCATATGCCAAGGATGTACATTCCAGTGAGGCACTCCAACTACTGCTCTTAAGGACTTTAATTTTGAAATGATTTGGTTGCTGGGGGTAAATCATGGATAATTGTGAATATCCTTTCTCCTGTTTATAGAGATTTCCGGTGTTGAATTTATTTTGCACATAGTTTTGCTAAACAAATGGTGTGATAGGCTGTCCTTTCGTATACCTTTAGAACTGGCTTGAAAAGTAAATAAGACCACAGTTGTCTTCCCTTTCACATTTTCACTTTCCCATTTTAAAAGGGTGACTTAGGCCCTTTCCACACGCGGTAATTAAGGCGGGCCAATGCATCTTGTAACGGAGGTCTTCTGCATATTGGAGCAGACCAGGTTTGGTTTATTTACCTTCGTTCCACACGTAATTCCAACTAAATGCACCACCATGTGGTGGTAAAGTGCACTATTTGAAAAACAGAAGAAATCGGTTTTCCAATTTTCCTGATCGAGCTGATCTGTACTTTCGCAATGGTGCAGATACGTACATTCGCACCAATGTGAATTGGTGGTCAGCGGAGGGCGGGCTGTGGGTGTGGTCAGCTTCTGCAGCTGGGCCCGCCCAGCAAATGATAGGAAGCTGCCATTTTTCGATCCTCCAAATTTTGAAACTAGAGAAACAGCATGGAAAAGGCTGCAGGTATGTAGAGTGACTTTCTATTTCTACAATTTTTGTAGTGCTCAGGTTAGATATTCACTGTTCTAACTGGCCATAGGGTGGGAAGTAGTTGGGGAGGGTGGGGATAATGGTGGCTGGACTTTTCATACGAGGGCAGTGCTGTATGTCCTTTCCTTTCTCTTTTCAAAATACTTACCACTAACTATTTTCCCCTCATCCATATTCTTCTTCATATACATTTTTCAGTTTCCTTAGAAAATGGCCTCCACATGCACCCTTGGGTGCAGCATGGGACCTGCAATACTTTCCCTAGCATACACCCCTTCCCCTCTCGCAAATTCCTTTCCTCCCTCCACAGACCAACAAACCACCCACATAAATTAGCAGCCCCAAAAAACGCCCTTAAAAAGAACCCTTGGCGGGAACATGGGACACACAGTACTTCCCTACTACACTCTCACAACACCCATCCACCTCAAACTCCTTCCCCACACTTCCCAAGGCCCAAACATCCACCCTCCGGAATATTCAGCCATACCCAATGGTCTCCATGAGCATTTTCATGGGAAACATGGGACACGCAGTACTTCCCTACTATACTCTCACAACACCCATCTACCTCAAACTCCTTCCCCACACTTCCCAAGGCCAAAACAACCAAACACCCTCCAGAATGTTCAGCCATGCCCAGTGGTATTCATGCCCATCTACATGGGGAACATGGGACAGGTAGTACTTCCCTACTACACTCTCACACCCACCATCCACCTCAAACTCCTTCCCCACACTTCTCAAGGCCCAAACACCCTCCGGAATGTTCAGCCATGCACAATGGTCTCCATGGCCATCTACATGGAGAACATGGGACACACAGTATTTCCCTAGTACACTCTCACCCCACCCATCCACCTCTAACTCCTTCAAAACACTTCCCTGTTCTACTGCGAGCACCCTCTGGAATCATCCACCAAGCCCCATGGACTCCAGCCACACCTTCATGGGGATCATGGGATACGTAGTACTTCCGTCATTCAGTCTCACTACAACCTATCCACCTCTAGTATCTTCCACGCACCCCAAAAAACAAAACACGCACATAGGCCTCATCATGCAGACGCTGGGGAGCATGGGAAACGCAGTACATGCAAGGGAAAAAGTTTTTCAATTTGGAATAAAATACTTTATAGAAAAATACAGAAAAGTGTTTAAAACAGACGGGAGGGAAGAGAATAATTATTGCTTGGTTGGGGAAAACAAAGGAAACAAGTATTAATTGGTTTGGGAAAGGAAGGGCAACAATTGACAATTTAAATCAATTACAAGTTCAGGTCCTTCTCCCTCAGAATAGACTTTAATCCCCGGATCTCCCTGGTAATTATTCTCATAGCCCTGGGAGATAGAGAGCTGTAATGCCGTGGACATCTCGAATACTGAGCGCTGCAGGGTGTCATCTGTGGGGAGCAGACAAGATCCGTTATAGGTTACTCATGTCAGCCAGAAATAGCTTAACAGTAGGAAGCATAAGCAGGGTTCCCAACTGTTTTCGTCACAGGAAGCGTGCACTTACAGAGGTTGGCAGTGTTGTCCTCTATTTTCTGGAGATGGTCAAAGACCGCAGCAGTGCATGACCACTCACGCGTCTGTGGTGCTGGAGCTACGAGCAAGGTTTGAAGAACAAGTTAGTTAGTTACGATGTACGCATGTGACTGCTATAAACTTGAGGAGAACGCCACAGGTAGCAGCGCAGTGCTAAGAGTGATTAGCTTACAATGCAGAAACATTTACCAGATGTAGATGGACCGGGTATCTCTTCTGCTGCTTCCCCTTCCCCAGATGCCTGGATTGTGATTTCCACTGTTGACAAGATAAAATCCGTATCTAAAAATAATGTTCTCTCTCTGTTTCAGGCTGCATTCCACTTGCCACCCAGTACAATTTCAACCAATAAATATGCTCACCTCCAACATTCCAAGAGTCTCCCTCTCCAAGATCGATCACCAGCCTCCCTGGACTCAACCCCAAAGAAGAGGAGGACAAAGTGGCTCTTCCTACCGCAGTAGCTTTGAGGAAAGGATGTTAAAGCTGTAAAGTTCACGGCCACCGTTATGCTTGCAAATAAATTTGAAAAAGACTGTCCAGAGTGCTTTCTTGAACAAAATAAAAACATGGATACCTTGTGTGCCGCTTGGTCCTGGCATCTCCAACTCTCTCTCCGTTGCAGACGGCGAGTCTGCTATAACTATGCTCTCGTCTGTAGCAGCAAGGAGAAAAATGTACACAGGCACACATCCCATATTTTATCCAGGCATCCAGGTGATATCCAGGTGATATCCAGGTGATATTTTATCCAGGCAACTAAAGTGAAATTAATTAGTTTCCTTAAAAATTCCTTCCCACCCGTTCTGACTGCTGCAGGTTAACTATATGTTCCCCTACCTTTTCTGTCTTGTTCATGGCCTCCCTCGACCGCGCCACGGGAGCCTATGTCACGTCGTCTCCTGCCTGTCAGGAAAGCACAAGTTGATGTTTACGCATGTGCAGAATGCACTGGAAAGGCCCCTGCCACCTTTTGGGGAGCAGAAAAGCAACTTTTCACTTAAATTTGTGCTTATGAGGGAGGGTGGTAAGAGTTACTCATGTCATCGGTGCCTGTCCTGCCATGATGGGCACCCCGCTGCCTTCCACAACCGCAGCATTGTCAAGTAGGCAGGTTTTACTGCACGCAGGGGGGTGCCCACTGAAGGACTCCAGAGCATCATAGAACTCCCCCTTCATAGCCTTGAACTTAGAGTTCACCTGGGGGACTGTTCTGCTAGCCGTTGTGGGTCAGGCGCCGAGCTATGTGCACATAGAACTCTTTGTTAGGAGTATTTGTACTCCTCATGAGAATGGGGAGTCCACTGCTGGCGTGAACGAAATTTAATAGCTCTCACATCTCACTCTCACCCTACACGGCACCCTCTCGTTCCATCACCAAGCAATCAGCAATCCCACAATTTGATCCAGCAATTTTTATTCTCTCTCTCTCTCTCTCTCTCTCTCTCTCTCTTCTCACTCTCACTCCCTCTCTATCATTCTTCTCTCTCTCTCCCCCCCCCCACTTTCTCTCCAAACACAGAACACACCACTGACAGAAATGGATGAAAAAGGGAAGAATAATAGAGCAAAAAGTTTTGAGAAGGGCAGAGAAGGGAGGGGAACAGCTAAGAAAATCAAAAGTGGGGCAAGACAGGGAAAAGGCAAGCAATGGAACAGGGAAAAAGACTCACAGAACAGTAACCAATCTTCCACCACACCTATAACTCCACCCTCCAAAACCCCACAAACCTAAAGCGATTCCTCCACCGGCCTATAGGGGTCCTTGGAGACACATTTTGGAGTTCAGCTCCACTGCGCAGTCGCAAACATTCGCAGCCCGGAAGCTGCGCAGTTTCTTAGCGACAGCAGCCATTTTGTAAGCGAGCAGTGGAAAACTTGCCACCTCAGGTTTGTTGCAGAAAACAGGGTGAATAAATAAGAAATGGAGAGCCGGCAAACTTCTACCGGTAACATTTGCAACTCTGGTGAGAGGGAGTCATATCTTAGAAAAATAAAAGAGTAAAGGGAGGGGGATGGCATGGAGACCTTCTGAAGTAAAGGACTTGTTGGATGTTTGGGGGGAATGGCATTATCAAGAAGATCTACAGGAAAGCCATAGAAATATGGAGATTTTCAAGGACATAGTGCTGGAGTTGAGAAGAAGGGGACACAAGAGGACCGCGGAGGAATGTAGGAACAAAACAAAAAAGCTGAGACTAGACTATCAGTGTGCTGTAGCTGCAAATAAAAGGACAGGTTCTTCTCAGGTAACCTGTGCTTACTACGATGAACTTTCACGGATACTTGGGGGCGATGCCAGTGTAGTTCCACTCCGCGTCACAACCAGCGTACATGTTGCAGAAGAAAGTGAGGAAGCTATGGACAGTGGAGGGACAGCAGTAGGTATGAGCAATTATGTTTCAATGAGTATCAATACATTTCATTTTTCTGTTCCCTCAACTTTATTTATTTCTGCCTTCTTTTCTTGATGAGGTAGCAGAGAGGGTTGAACATGTGGAGGAAAGCATCCTGGACCCATCCGACCTTGAGGCATCTGGTAAGCCCATAGGGATGTGAGAGATAAATAACAGCGCAGCAGTAGCAATATGTGAAAGCTGTTGTCCCCATCCCTTATCATGTTCCTGTCTCACTATAAGGCCATGCCTCTTTTTTTTCAAAAAGCCTATAAATGCTGCATATGGAGTTGTGGAGTTCTGAGAGGACACATAGGCCACGGTGCTTTCCCCTTACACCCGATGCAGAAGGCTGCATCACACTTCTGGGGACAGATGTCATCCCCTGTCCCTGACACTAAAGCAGTGAAGAAACAGACAGTAATGATCAGAGGCTAGACATAATTCATTGCTGCGCTCCAGGAATGTACAACAGTCTTTTGATGCGGTTACCAAAATATCTGCTTCCACAAGGTATCGTACAAAGCCTCATGTGCCACTGTCTGTGTAGTTAGAGAGAAGGAATCCCGGTGCACGCGGCCCTTCTGGCATGTAATTACTTGTGCAGTCCATGTGCACTCCAAACCATGACATAAAACGCCAATAATCCAGAACCCTCTGAACTGTATTTTTTATTACTCAAGAAACAGGGACATCCTTTCCCTCACCAAGGCATACTTTCTTCAGGCAATAGCATATTACCAGCTGTATAGGTTGCCCATCCTCCTGTTTGGGATTTGCTGATGATGTGGTTACCGCTCGCTGAAAGGCAACACTTAGCGAACATTGGGTTTGGTTGTGTAGTGTGAAAGGCATGTTATGATGTACCTCACAAGCTGTCTCTCAAAATGATTCCTTCACTCTCCATATAGTGAATGAAGACAACCATGCTTGCACTTCTCAAGCGGGCTCTTCCAGACAGGAGGTCGAGGGCCCATCAGCCTCTGGTGAGTTGCACCACATCTCCTTTTTCCTAGGGCAGCTATTCTTCCATCACCTTCATTGTGGGTAAACTTTTAATGCTTTATGTGAATCTCTAATGACTGAACAGTCATGTCAACATAATAATAACATAATGCAAATATTTCTGTAAGCCACTATCAAGCGTATCTCCTTATTCGTGATGGATTGTGCGCTAGGGTAACATTATGCACCTATTTACATCAACATAAGGAGAAGTAAATAAGTGTAGTTGACAAAGGATGGGATGAAAGGACATGCGGTGCATTAATTTCAAACATCAGGGTTTGTTGCCCTGAATCCTTCACATCAAAGGTTAGCTTGCAACAACAGCTGTACTGCCTTGATGACAACAGGGCACTGCATGCTCCAAACCCAGTTACATTGCCAAAAATTCCCCCTGCAAAGTAATTCATCTGTACACTATCACTACAGAAACCTAATAGTGCAAGAGGCACAGAAAGCAATGGATAAATGGAAAATGGAGCTTGTATTTGGGATGTTATGCTTTCTGGAATACATATCCAATGAACGAATCCTGAACTGTCTTCATTAGAACATATAGAACAAAGTAGTGTGTGTCGTATGTTCCCCAGCGTGCGCATGTGGAGG
Organism: Iguana delicatissima; assembly: GCA_948472985.1. NCBI lineage: Eukaryota > Metazoa > Chordata > Lepidosauria > Squamata > Iguanidae > Iguana > Iguana delicatissima. Next base: position 122,795 of record CAOKZL010002599.1, on the reverse strand, counting down.
CAACTATGCATGGCGGGATGTTCTGAGGCTTTTTGCTGTGTTCTTGAAATAGTGCAGAAGGTATTAGAGCTTGTTTGGTTGTTGTGAGAGAAAATGAGGGAAGTACTGTGTGTCCCATGTTCCCCATGTAGATGCGCATGGGGACCATTGGGCGTGGCAGAAGATTCCGAAGGGGGGCTGTCTGGGCGCTGGGAAGTGTGGGGAAGGAGTTTGAGATGGATGGGTGGTGTGAGAGTGTACTAGGGAAGTACCGCGTGTCCCATTCTCCCCATATAGGAGCGCATGGAGAGCATTGGGCAAGGAGGAAAATTCCAGAGGCCTTTTTGGGGGGTGTCTTGGGAGGAGGAGGAATGTGGAGGAGGATTGAGTGTGCACATAAGCATATGTCCACCAAACATTATTTTTCACATGCCAATGTGGATTATGTACAGCAACAGTGCTGTGGAGAACGCATAATCACCCTTCAGTAGTCTCCAAGGCAAGCGGTCGAGGACAGAAGGACGTATCGCCAGGCAGGCTCGATGGCTATCTCTGCAACTGTGGAGATCACCGGCCCAAAAGTATTTGCAGTCTTTCAGTAGATTAGAGGGGTTGTCAGCCACCAAAAAGCAATGGCCACTCTCTCTTCCACAGGAATGGGTTCTCGCATCTCAGTGGTCATTCGCTCCAGGTGCAGATGCAGATGGTCTGCTATTTCAAACAGGGTTGTCTTTGTCATCCTGAAGTGATAGAGCCACTGGTCATTGTCCCATGTAGCCAGGACCTCATTGGTCCACCACATGCTGTGCATCCTCTCCTGAACCCACCATCTTCTTGGCCATGGCACACTTTCTGAGGAGCCTCCTACCAGGGCTGCATACATGCTGGCATCATCATCACCACAATCCCAGGAAGCAGCAGGAGAAGCCTCACTGAGGGCGCTGGTTCCTTGTGGGTAACCACCCACCTGTTGGAGCCTGTACTTTCTGGCTCGATCATGATTCCATTGCCTTTGCATTGATGCCATCAGAAGTCCCAGTACTGTCAAAAATGGACACAGTACCATGGCAACTGTTCTTAACCGGTCTTGTTCCATCCCGAAAGCTGGACAAGACACCTGGGGTACAAGTATTAGGATCGATGTATTGACAAGCTCAATCAGATCTACAGAGCACACCTTTCCAGTACCAAAAATCGATCTCTCTCCAGAAGCTCCCCAGGAAGGAGGAGTCATGGGAAGGCTGATGGGAGGGGCCAGGGGGGCAGTATGGACTTTTGCACATACGCAGTGACGTACAGAACCAAGGGAAAAAAAGGGCCAATCACAGCTGGCTGGGCGGGGTGAGGAGAGTAGCAGGAGTGGTCATGGCAGAGGCAGTGTAGATCTATGGACTTGCACTGCTCCAAATCGGAATGGAATATATGCAGTAGCTGTACAGAAGGAGATGAGGGAAAGTCTGCCTTGTTTTGAGCCCAGAAGATCTGATAAGAAATGGCACAAACCAATTCCCTAGCCTCATGCGGAAAGGGCCTTAGTGTTTATGCACACATGCAGGCAGACACAGTACAGTGACCCTTCCATGTCATGCAGAACCCTCATGAAAATAGAAAAACTGTGATTAACTTTTCCCCATGATCCCCTCCCAAACCCTCCAGAGCTCTCCACTTGCATTTCTTTGCCTCTAGCCCCAGCACTCCTGGAGGCAAGAAAAAGACAAGGTAAAGAGCTTACCAGTACTTTCACCTCAGACAGAGAAGACCTGAGTTCTGGTGTTCCAGCTACTTCTGTTTGCCATCTTGAGAAAGGAGATTCCTCCCAGAGGGGAGGGGTAAGAGCAAAGAGAGCACCTGACCAGTCAGCAGCCATTACACAGCAGAATGTGCAACCATATGTCAGAGAGGACACACTTCCAGCAATAGGGAGGGCTTTGCTCACCCAAAGGGGAAAAACATCCATTTTAAATGCAAGTCTTGCAAACCTATGGTGAGGAATACAAGAAAATGGGAGGAGGAGAATGGTGGGGGGGGCAAGCAGGTGCCTCACAGATAATCAAATTTGTGAAGGACAAACCCACAAACGTGGATAAAAGATTGTTCTTACTTCAAAAGACTGGGAAAGTCCATAAACTAAGCAGTGCCAATTAACATATGTTGAAGCTGGTGCTTAGAATATTTAACTAAAAATAATAAGTTAACTACATACATTATGTGAGAGAAAATGAGTAGGGATGGGCCAACCGAATCCTTGAATCCTCAAATCGTGGGGCAAGGATTCAAGATTTGGGAATCCAAATCCCAGCACCAAAACAGCAAATCAAATCTTTCAAATCCACCAACCTTGTTGTTGTGTCCCAGGCTAAGCAGGCAATAAATAACAAGCAGCGGTTCAGTTCCTACTCACACAGCCTGAGCCAAAGAATGCCCAACCAGAATGTAAGTCCAGAGCAAACAAATCTAAGGGATGAATCCAAAACATAGTCCATACATGCAGAGTTCCAAGGTAAACCAGATCCAAGAGCACAGGAATTCAAAACCAAAGACACCAACTACTGACCCTGAAAAAAAAAAAGGCGAGCTGGAGTCTTTTTATCTATGGATGTTGTCACCACAGGTGCTCCCTACTTAAATGCACCAAGCGGTGCAGGCCCTCCCTGCAAGGTAGGTGTTTCTGATACGTCTTCCTCTGTTTGTTTCCCTGACTCAGGCCCCTGTTGTTGTTGTTGTTGTCTATTATCTCTCTCTGGGCCAGTTTCTGGGGAAACTCCTGCCTCTGGGGAAGCTTCTGTCTCAGAGTCAGAATCCTCCTCCTCCTCCCTGCCAGGGTCTCCAAGGCAGGGCATGACACTTGTTGCTTTTCAAAATTTGTACCTCCTGAACCTACCAAAAGCTTAATTGGTTGGTGGGCCCCTGGGCATGCGAAAATCATGTCATAAAGCCAAGCACACCAGAGGCTGCCTGTGGTCGCTCGGGCTGCGAGTTCACCTGCTCAGGCTGCCTGCCTGCGCTGCCTGCCTGTGCCCGTTCATGCTGCCTCCCTCTGCAAGGTAATTATTCTCTTCTTCTCTATTCTTTTGAGACTGGAGGGTAGGGACTGGGACTGGACTAGAGGCTGGTTGTGTTGCAGGAGCCCAGAGAACACAGAGACCACGGAGCAAGAAAAAGAGTAATTTATTACGCGTGGGCTTTTGGCTGGATGTCTCCAAAAGACCAAAAGCCCTGAATTCAAGTTTCACAGCTCTTTTATAGACAAAGTTCTCAGCATACACAAAGATCACACGCAAAGACCACAGGCATGTCTCGGTCCGCCCCTCCGGGGTCACAAATACCACATGCTGTTACTAGCTAATTACCCCCGCACTCAGACCCCGGAAAGTGCTTATCTACAATCTGCAATTACCGCAGCCAATAAACAAACAACACCCTGGCTATGTGATCAACATCCTAGCTACTTGATACATTGGCTCTCGTGACCTTTTTACCCTTCTTAAATCTTTCTCCGTTCCTCTGACCTAAGCCCCCAGCTTCTACTTTATTTCTGCTTTATTATTTCTAATTCATACCTATATCAGTTGTTTGTTTGTTTTTAGTGCCTTCCTTGTTGCAGGACTTGAAACTGGACATCAGGGTAGAGAATTGAGACTGGACCAGAGGCTGGTGTTTGTTTGTTTTTTAAGTGCCTTCCTTGTTGCAGGACTGGAAGGTACAGTCTTCCTGAGATTTCAAAGGCAGTTGAAAGATTCCTCTGCATGGCTCACTTGCAAAGCTCTTTCATACACAATTCTGGAGTTTGTAGTTTTACAAGGTCTCACAGCCTTCTCTGCCAAAGTGTGCTGGTGCATCATCAAACTACAAATCTCAGGATGTGATAAGGAACTATGCAAAGAAAATCCAAATTTGACCTGGATTATCTCTGTATTGTAGTATGTGGCCCTATTTACATAGGCAGAAAAATGTGGGAGTAATCCACATTTTCCTGCCTGTGTAGAAAGGGCCTTCATGTCATTTTCCATCTGGGGAGATCCTGAGGCAAAACTATGAGAATTGTCCAGGCCAGATTTCTTTAGAGGGAGGTTTGCCTCTGCCTAGACTTTTGCTGAGGCTGAGAGAGTGTGCCTTGCCCAAGATTATCCTTGCCTTTTTGTTGTTGTTTGTTTTGTAATAGTCAACCCAAGAGATAGCATCACCTTGAGCATCTTCCAACATCTGGAGCTACTTCCAAATTACATGTAATTCTTAATAAGAATTATATGGGTAAGTTTTCCTGAAAGTGAAAACTATCAGTTAATTTGTTTTTCATTAAATAAAGATGTCAAATTCTGCTTCAAAACACTTTTCAGTAGAAGTGCTTTCTTTCCCTTGCTTTTTAAACCCTTTTTTAAAAAAAGTTTCAAGAGATTCAAGATTCGTGAGATTTGTGGATTCACAGAACCTTCCAAGGATTCAGATTAAGATTAGGATTTGGAAAATTCTGGATTTGTCCCATCCCTAAAACTGAGTGTGAGGTACCTTTCTTTATACAGCTAACAGAGATAAGAAGTGTGTGGGAGGAAGTAAAGCCAAGCCAGAAAATACCAATTAGAAAAGAAACTGAGCAGACAATATCAAGAGAAAACCACACCCAGGAACAACTTTCTGGGTCAACCTGTCTTACCCCCTAGTGATGGGCAGTCGGTTGTGCAAATATGGTTATGCCTTGCTTCACTTCCACCAATGTATGCTTAGAAATATTGTTGTTTTTGTTGTGTGCCTTCAAGTCATTTCCAGTTTCTGGAGACCTTAAGGTGATCCTGTCACAGTGATTTCAGGGAAATATACTGCCAGGTAAATATAAAACTTATGATAATTATTTTTTCAAAATATCTGAAGAAATGGGAATCAACTTTAATGAAAATCAGCACCAGAACTTGGGGTGAACTGCACAAATGCTGAAAAGGAAGAAACAAGAGAAGCTACAGAAGAGATTTAGAAAGCAGACTGGGGTTTTGAGAGTAAGCCCTGTGGATTTCCATATCTCCTGAGGGTTCCTGTAGTTTATAGTCCTTGAAGATATACTGTAATATTATTAATTTTAATAGCGCTCACAACACTACAGAATTCTTCATTTGATTCTGTATAGTTTATGGGTTTAATTTTCAGTTCTCTCTTTTCTTCAAGTTTTATTTGATGTTTATGGCCAAAATCCAATTGTTAGGTCTAACTAGAATGGACACACTAAAGTGGTGGAACTTGCCTTAAGTGTTGATTTCCCAAGTTCGCATTAGTTGCATGGGTCTGTTCTGGTCAGGACTAATTAGGTTCACAGTTATTTAGGTTTGTGTTCCTCTATATAAATTGTTTGTATATGTCAATTGTTATCTTTGTGGTGTGTTTTAATTTGCTTTCATCTAATCTGCTTTCATATTTGTCTCTATATAAATGTATCAATGATATGATTATTTTAAGAATGTTCTATGTTTCTGACTTGATTTAATTAGCAGTGCTAATAGGTCTTGGCCTGTTTTTTGACATGAAGCTGAGATCAGCACATCAATCAGCATTTAAGTCTGTACTTGCAGCAAATTGCTGAACAGGGGCTTTTGAGAAAGGACGACCAGGGCAGGCATTAAAATGATTTCTGAATGCCAAAACTGAAATGTTGCTTTGAAATCTGAGTGACTTATTTTAATAGATTATATTGTGTCTTAATATAATTATTGCCATATCAGTGGAGCACTGAACATTCTTTGATTTATCTTATATTTAGAAGCAATGTAATGTAATGATTTTTTTAAAAAAAGTATCAATTTATTTCTGTTTCAGACTGCAAAGCCACAAATATTTGTGTTATTTACTTATATATTTTAGAAATGATATCTTGCTCTGCATTAATGACAGGTAACACAATTACAGTTTAAAACAGTGACACCCTTAGTTATGGGCTGCATCTCTTGCTGGCCAAATGTTACCCTGTTCTCTGAGGGTCCTGGGATGGACACTTAAATAACCAAACAATATAACACAACCTTGGGGAAAGTTAGCTGGAGCACTCACTTAAGCTAGCGAGAGGCAGGGTAACTTAGCAGGATCTTGCAACCCAGTGTCTACAGGGTCAGGTCAGTCAAGCAGCCAGACAGGTTTGAAGTAATAAAAATAATGTTTTATTGAATACAGACAAATGTTAAAGACACCACAGCCACACAGATAACTAAGGAATCAGAAATTGAGTTAGAGAGAGGGGTTTTCAGAGGGAAATGGGTGATACGACACCTGTCTCGTAGTCCTGGACCTTAGGAGAGAAGCCAGGGGTGCGGAGAAGAAGCTCAGCTCGATTAGCTGAAGGGAGCTCAAAAAGGCAGCAAGATGGGATGGAACTCTGGACGGGGTTGAGCGATCCGAGGAAAGTCTCGGAATCAGGGGTTTTTATAGGGTGAATTGTGACTGCAGGCCATGCCTTACTTGGGGAACAACAATGAGTTTTGGGTGCAAGACAATGTCTCGAAAAGGCACAACTTTGCATGATGGAATCACAGCCGAATTAACAATACTGTGGCCAGTATGCAAATGCGCAGCGCTTACTAGTGGACGGCACAACCTTCGTCCTGTAGCCTGCTCGGGGCAGGAAGCCTTTGTTAGTATCGTGCATATGTAATGAGGTGTTTGCCGGAGAAGTCCCTGAAGTGATGAACCGGCTGTGTCTGTCCTGCCTAAGTGGAGAACGGAATGTCCAGCAATTATCGGTTTGCGTGCTTGTCTGGTGGCCTCGCAAACACGTGGAGTGGGGTGGTGGAAGAATGCCGAATGGTTTGATATCAAAATGATATCTAGGGGTGTCTCCAAGGAGGTCTAAACTGCAGTAACACAAGACTATGGTTGGTGGGTCTTAAGATTCTAGTAAAAAAAAAAATGAAGTGGAACTGACCACTGCTAATATACTTACTCTTGATGTAATACTGAAATTTGTGGATCATCCTTCCAAATGAATGACATTCTAATGGTGATGAGAACCCTTTGACTACATCAGAATTTCTCCGGACATTGAATATGAAGTGAGTGGCAGGTCCCAAACTGTACCAGAATACAATACTACAGCTTGTTTTTTACTTATACAATGCATTACACAAAATTGTTCAGTTGTTAAAAAGCACAAAAAGCTCAGAAGGAGGAAGTTGATGTCACAGAATCAGCAAGAATAACATAACCACACCTCTCAAGCACTAGAAACCTTTTAAATCAATTTCTATAGAATTCCTTGTGTCACACACTTTCAACCCTAGACATGATATGTTCTGTAAGTCAGAAATTACTTGATGGCACACAACAATACCGCAGAACTCCTTACTGCTAGTTCCCCAGGTTTCTTAATGTAATTTTTTTCTGTCACTACTACTTCTTTAAAGCTTCATGTTAGTCCAGTACTCTGATGATTCTGAACAAATTCCTGTTCTCAGGGTTGTTTTCTTCTACTTTGCCTTTTGTTAACTGTCTTGAAAGGTGAATCTCAGGGCTCCAGTGAAGAACAATGAACAATTTAGAAACATTAAAAAAAAATAAAAGAATGAGATAAAGATCCCACAGGTAAGGAGAAGTGGAGAGATTTTGTTCAGAAAAATCATACTCCAAACTCCAAAAACAAGGTACACAAAACTCCAGGCCAGTCAAGTTGTTTTCTAAAGCAGAAATTCTCTCAATCCTGGCAGAAAGGATATGATGATAATAAATAACTAATAAATTGGTTGCCATTTGTGATACATCCAAAAATTGTTATCTGAAGTGCCTGTCTCACTCTGCCTAATGGAAGAGATGATTCTACCCTGCCCACAGTCCTGAAGCCAGCCCTCACCAGCTCCAAAGCCACACAGTAAGGGTGGGTATTATTTATTTATTATATTTCTAGGCTGCCTTTCAGCTGAAATGGGACCCCAGGTGGCTTTCAACAATAAATAAATACATTAAAAACATTTAAGGGTCTAATAGTTCATCCAGGGCCACCTTATCCGTTAGGCACTTTAGGCAGAGTGTATAGGGGCTACACAAATTTTAGGGCCTATGAAAACTATTGGGAAATGAGAGAGATTTGTAGTGGTTCCCTCCAGCAGAATCCTTAACATGCTAAGCACAAGTTAAACAGCTTATCCAGCCTACACTCTGCCCCCTCCATAAAGTCTAGCAGAGAAAGAAAACAAGCAAAATCTTCCCTGTGTGAAAGTAGTTTTACTCACATATACCCATGCATAATCAACCTCTTGAAGAAAATAGGAAAAAGTCAAGAATTACAGGGTTTCGGGAGAGCTGGAGCATCTCACCTAGAGAAAGGGAGCTCTAAAAGACACATGTCTCATGGAAGCAGGGAGGAAGAAGAGGAGTGGGGAGGTGGAGAGAGAGAGAGAGACTAGAGAACAAAGGAATGTGTTACCACCATGTCCTGGCCTGGCCTTTGGTGAACCAAAGATATCATTTTGGTATCGCAATTCGGCCCTACTTTGCCACCAGCCAAGTGTTTGTGAGGCCCGCCGACAAGCGTGAAGCTAGGCATGGCTACTACTTGCTGCTCCCACCAAACCAAGCCAGATATTGCCAGATCTGCTTTAGGGGACCTCCCGAAACAAACACCTTCATTACGAATGCACGCTACCACAAAGAGACCCTCTGCCCTGAGAGGGCACCCTGGTGACCTAGGTACTTAACTGCTGAGCTAGCCGCATCTACATACTGGCCATATCATTGTCAACTCAGACTTTAACTCAATCATGCAAATTCTGACCTTTTGGAGGCTTTGTCTCCAACCCAAAACTTACTGTTTTTGCCCGAGACCAGACTAGCCTGCGGTCGTTCTTTCCCCTATAAAAATCCCCGGCTCTGAGAGCTCTTCGGAACTCTCGCCGGATCGCTTGGACTTCTACTCTGCCTTGCTGCCGCTCGGTTCAGCAGATTCCCCTCGGCCACCACGCCGGGTTTCCTCTTCTACAGTTGGCTTCTCCAGGACTACAGGACAGGTGGCGTATCACCCATTGCCCTTGAAACTCTCTTTCCCTTTTCTAGTTAGGAGTGTGTCTGTGCTTTTCTTTAATAACTGTTTAATAAATCTTAATTGCTGTTTGAACTATTTGCCTCCTCATTGACCTGACGCTGTAGACATAGGGTAAAAGATCCTGCTGCATTACCCTGCCTCTCCTTAGCCAAGAGAGGGCTCCAGCTAATTTTCCCCATCTTGCTAGGTTTTGTTTGGTTATTTGGGTGCCCCTCATGGGACCCCCAAGTCACAGGGTAACAGCGCGGTGGAGCAATGCAGGCAACCCCAGTACCCCTAATTTGAGAAGGAATCCAGAGCCTCCTCAAATCGGGCGGTACTGACTTAGGGAACGGTCAGTGAGCGGTTTTAGAACACCGGTAGGCAGGTTAGTGTGTGTGTGTGTGATTTCTGTGTGTCTGTGTAGTATTTCTATTGGGTGGATATCTGTACCCCTCTCTTGTCTTGTCCTGGGAACCACCTGCCCATCTTGGGTCTATCGTGGGCTGGGAACCGAAGTGTTAGGACGCTAGCACATTAGGAACAGTCCACACTCATTCAACACCTTAGCAGTAAGGCACACAGCATGGAAGGAGCAACCCCACTTCTTTCGTTGTCCCCTTGTGAGTTTCCCTTGGTTTTGGCTTGTTTGGAATTGGGAGAAGGCACGGGTGGTGAATCTCAGCTTCTCAGTCTTGCGGGTGCATCCCAATATTGCTGGCTTGTTAGAATTGGGTGGTGAGTCCTGACCTAGCTGTGGGTTTAGCAGTTTAGCCCGAGGTAGAGGAGGCACCCCTCACCCAGAAAACCAGAATGGGGCAGTTCAGTTTGGGTTCCTTGTCCCTCTTACCTCGCTGCTTGGCCAGGCGGCGTAGTAAGTTCCCTTGAGTTCATCACCCCCCCTCCAGTGAGCCTCGGAAGCGCTCCTGAGGGTTTTCCCCCTGGGCCTCAGTGACCTCCCCCTCCCTGAACCGTTGGCCTTGTCCTTTTGTTGTCAGTGCTGTCGAGGTGCAGAACTGGGCCTGAGTGTACAAAAGTGACCTTTGTTTCGACAGGCTGGAGTTTGGTTCCTTTTCCCTCTTCCCTAGCAAAATTCCAGTGAGTTCATTTTCCTTAGCTCCTCTAGGGGTCTAGATGATCCTCCCCGTCACTCCAAGTCCTGGTCCCGTATTTGTAGGAAGTTGTGTTAGAGGCTGTTGTCGTTGTGCTGTGCTGTGTAGGTAGAGATGGCTAAGGAGAGCCCTGTTGCAGTTAAGGACCTCATGTGTGAGGAGGAGGTCCATGGGAAACTGGAGAGATGGGTTTTGGGTAAAGGAAAGTGCCCCTGGAAGAACTCTGCTTTTCCAGACGGCCGATCCTTTCACCTCTCTCCAAGAAGGGTACGCCCTGGCATGTAAATCAAAGAACCCATTTGGGCCTTCGAAGGATTCGTTGGCAGCTTGGGGACTTTGGCTTGTGGCCAGAGACGCTAGCAGTGCCCTAGTTGAGAGCCGGGGAAACTAGCAGAAATGGAGGAGAATGCCCGGCTTCATGCCGAGATCGAGGCCTTGCAGGTGGACAAGGTAACTTTTGCGTCCGTTGCGCAGGCCTCAGTCCAGAAGTTGAGCGACTTCACCCTAGTCGCCCAGACTTGGGAGGAGAAAGCACATGCCTTAGAGGCTGAGCTTGATCATGCCCGGTCTGCGGCCCGATTTATGGTTAGCCAGGTAAAAGAACAGCAGGAGGCTGTTAGTCACGCAGCTTGCCATAAGCAGATTGCTGTCCTGGAAAGTCAGCTCCAGACACGTAAGGCCTTAATTTCGGCGGTGTGTCCAGAGCTGCTCCCTAGTTTTGCCCAAGAAGACCCTTTGCCAGCAGACACCCTAGCGTCCTCCCCACACAATCCAGACTGGGAAGCTCCTAAGGTGCCAGTCCACCCAGTTGAAACGCAGTCCATGACCCGCAGGACCGTACCCGCTAGCAGTGGTGCGGAAGAAACCCAGGAGACTCAGGTCACTGAGGCCAGGATCCCCTGGCGTGCAACTGAGGCAAAGGCAATTGCTGACCAGCTAGGACCCTTGAATCAGTCCACCAGCATCATGTGGCTAAATGCAGTGATAAATTCTCACCCGACAGCCAATGGCCAGGACCTGACCCAACTGGCGCACCTTTGCATGTCTCTGTCAGACCTTCCGACTCTTGAATCAGCCGTGGCGGCTCGAGGCTTGGTTAGGCTCAAGGTGCACGACTGGATGTGAGAGGTCATCAGGATCCTTTGGCGAGTGCGCTCTACGTCATGGAGCAGCAGGGTCCTCGTGAGAACCCTGAGGCTTACGTGGCGCAGAAGCAGCTACTTGCCATTTTAGCTGAAAAGGTGCCCCTAACGGCTCGTGGGCACAATTTTGATCACATTGAGTTCATTGAGCTCAAGACTCTGTTGTACGGAGGCTTGAACCGCAAGACAAGATTGGCCCTGGGCTTGGTGGAACTGGCCACAACATCGTGGGAAGAGTTTGGGAACAACCTCCGCAGGGTCGCAGACCTATTGCGAGAGGCTGACTCCCTGCATCCTCCCTCAAAGGCCCATAGGAAAGACCCCGAGAATTGGGAACCCATATCGGAGGTAACTTACTCCAATTACGGACCCCATTCCCAACATAGGAAGTTGGTACTGAACTCTGTTCCACGAGGGAACTGGAACTCGCGACCCCGACAGGATAGGCAGTGGCAGGGAAGAGACCCCCGCAGCCAGCCCAGCAAGGCAGGGAACCCTTCACAGCAGCCCACTGCCCCCAAGCAGTTTTCTGAGTCTTGTTTTCCCAGGAAAACATCTGGCGGGTACGAGCCCCCGACCCAGCCATCTCCCACAGATAGGGCTAGGATTTGGGGAATGCTGCGCTCAGCGGGAATAGACAGGACTTCCCTAGCTGGAAAGCCCACTTCAGAGTTTCTGGACACTCTGGAAAGGCATTGCTTTCTGAAGGACCACCTGCCGGTCCAGGCCATCATGAACGGCCCACCTCCAGTTGGCGGTCATTTGGATTTCTACTAGGGATGCCCTCGGTCCCACAGGTGCCGAAGCCATGCGGTGGCTAGGTCATAGCCACGCAGGCAGAGGAAATCCCAGGTGAAGGCAGGCACCCAGACTGAGGGGGGAGACCCTCCTGCCACCCTTGAGGTAGACTCTGGCGCGGCGTTGAGTGTGCCACCCCTTGAACTGGTTAGTCCCAGTGAGCCTACGCCTGAACCTGTCCAGTCTTCTGGATATGGCGGGGGGGTCACTTGGCGCTAACCTGGAAGGACATTCCACGTCCTTTGGAGACGTGGTGCTGTGAGTTTTTGGCTTGGGAAAGCCGTGGCGATAGCGATGGCATCTTGGGCATCGTTCTCCCGTGAAACCCCAAGTCCATTGCCTGCAGCAAGGACATGCTCCCAAGGTCGCTAGTGGAGGGATCCCAGGTAGTTTCAGCTGCGCAGGGCGGCGGTGCCATTCCGGTCCCCAGTGTAGTTTTGTTAACTCCTGGATGGACACTAGGCACGTACAAGGAGGCGATTGTGGCTCCAGCCCGCCTCCCTTTCTGGATGCTTTGCTGCTGCTTTGCCTTCAAAGACCCTCGCAGCGTTGTGATTGTGGCACTGGTGATTGTGAGATGGGCCAGTCTAGTTTGGGGCACATTCTCAGTTACCGTCCTACTGAACAAGACTGTTGTGTCGGAGGTCGACGGGCCTAACCCAGACCTCCCTTTTGATGTGGACAAATGGGTTCCCACCCAGGAGTGAGCCATGGCGCTCCTGCTGGTCTTTTTAGCAACCCTAGTAAAAGATTGGAAAGGGAAACCCCCAGACCGGGAAGTCCCTGTGATAGCACGCCTCAGCATAGGCAGAACTTTGCTTCCCTTCATGGGATGGAAGCCCCCTTGAGGAGATGGCCCAGGCCTCTCCCCTCTTCCCTTTTGTAAATAGTCCCTTTTATGGTCTTGACGGAGATTCCATCTCTGTTCCCTACAGGGAGACAGAATGGACCCGTTGATGTGGTTTGCTGCACTGTTTTTGTTGTCCGGCTACCCCTGTAGGATAGGAGTCTCCCCAGAGTTCAGTTACATATACACAGACTGGCAGTATAATGTACACGCTATCTGACACTGGAACCCCTACCTGGAAACCGAAGCCATCTCCGTAAATCTAAATTGTATCCCTGGTATCAGAAGCGGTACCCCTTTCAGTTATTTACACACCCGGTAGTATATTCCAATGACTGGCTTGGTGCAAGCCTAACCATGGCTGTTGCCAGCTACAATATAACCATACACGTGGACATGTTAACTGAGGCAGCCCCTACAACAGTTAGAGTGATTCAGAGCAATCTCCATAAGGAAGCACTGGTCACAGTCACATTTGACATGGCCGAGTGTCTTCCCAAATGGTTATGGGAGATGTTCATGTTCAGGTGTCAGAACTTCACCAAGACCCCAACAGGTTGCGTGTTCACATGCAGAAAAAATGGTGTCCCAACTCTCCACGACGCGGGACCCCTTCAGGTAAGCGACCGGCTATGTATGTGGGTAGTTCCGTGACCCACAAAGATACAGAAATGGTAGCCTATTCCACCGTTCAACCCATGCTCACGACAATGGTGCTTAACTTCACTGTCGTCAACATCTCTAAAGTGCTCCTGACCTGCGCACCCTATTTGAAATTAGCTTGGAAACAATGGGAACACTGGGAGAAACGTTGGCTGTCCTTCTCCCACCCACACTCTCGCTCTAAGTGAGACATTTTGGGAACTATTTTAGGAGGTATTGGAACTGGTGGCACCATTCTCAATACCATTAATGAAGAAATTTTGGCAAATAAATTAGGTGTAATTGGCACCAAGACAAAGGATTTAGGAATATCTTCCGCCGCTGGTCTCACAAATTTGGCAAAAGGCATGGATTTGATTAGCCAACTGCTACCGCAGTGGGTTGACGCCGAGCATGATATAATAGCCGACCTCGGCCGCGTGTTACAGAACACGACCCACGATTTGGCAGTTGCGATACAATGTACACAGCTGCAAAGCAACGTAATCACCTTTGCCACTCAGGTGATCCAGGCCAGTCTCATGGGCTTACTACACCCTGAGCTCCTGAGCCTACTACGTGAGCGATACCCGGAATCGCTGGAACATCCCACCGCTTTGGCCAAAATACAGCACGCTACCTGGCAGAGCCTAACTCTCACGGCAGACGTGGCCCATGAAAGGATTCTGGATCTGGTAATCATCACCCACTATCCCATTTAGGACTCCCACTTGTAGCCATCAATGCCACTTTGCTACTGTTAACATTGTACCATTGGTCCAATGGTATGCATTCATTGGATCTGTCCGGATGTTTGTTCCACCAGCACTGGGTGCAATGTTTTCATAACATCGATAGTTCTAGGCACAGCAATATCTCTGAGTATGTTTTGGTCCCCGTCAACTGCACAGTAACGTCCCAGCTTACTAAAGACTGTTTCTGCTTGCATACTCCATGTGAGAGCGTGACCCTAGTGCCTAGTGGCGCCCCCATTTGGATTGACCGATCCGCCAGTAATCCTTGCTTCTGCGACCAGCACATAACGGATTGCTTTAGCCAAGATTTTTATATTCGCCAGGAAAGGCGAGACTATATTCTGGAAATCGAGTACACACCCCCGAGAATCCGAACTAGATGGGTTCCATCTTAGTGACAAAATCCCTGTGACTTCATGGCTCAGGAATTTCACTAATTTGGCAAACCAAGTAAAGGAGGTTTCACAGTCCATCCGTCAAATTGTTGTAAATGTGGACCATTCTGCTCAGAAGGTTGTCAAATCCTTGGTAGAATTAGAGGCCACTACGAAACATTCTTGGTGGGACATTTTTAATTAGTCATCTTCCAGACAGACAATCGCCCAATATGCCATGAACCCATTAATAGTCTTAATAATATTTCAGGTTGCACTTGTTATATGTCTAATTGTACTAGCTCTGTGGGCCAAGAAACAGATCTTCCAGCTTCAAGCCGGAAAGTTTTACCAACAGACTCCGAGGCGTAACTGGTAACATTTGTAAATAGTTAAAGATAGTATACAGTATTAGTGTAGTGTTTGTGGTAGTTTTCCGATCGGCTTCAGAAGCCTATCCTCAGGTGGCCAATCTTCCAGGCCTGCCCTCGGAGTCCAGCTTGTGTTTTGTTTGGATGGTGATGCGGTTGCCTCGGAACTAGCATCTAACCGTTGGCTCTGCCGCCCCAAGCCTTCGGGTTACATCATCAGGCTTGGAGCTCCGGCTTCGGTCTGGAAGAGAAGGGGTGTGTGCACACAAGCCCTATGTGTGGCCCGGACCAGAGTGCGAATGGAACCTTCATCAAACAAGGGTCTCCTGGTACTGCTGGGATGGGGTAGACACTGGCCTCTCCAGGCTTAGCGAGTAGATGTGGGTTCCGACACATCCACCTCACCATCGCGACCAACGGCCATCCCCCCACCAAGAACACTGTAGGATCCGTTGCCTTTTTAAACCCTCACATCCCCAGATCTTTTAAGTCATGACGACCAAATTTGAACCCGGTTCCCAGGAGGCTTCGTGCCAAAGATTTGCATTAACCATTTGAATTGGTAGTAACTGGTGTCAGTCTTTCTTTCAAAAAGTTACAGATCGCTCCTTCATGTAAGCCGATCATCCCCGGATCCGTCCATCCACCCCAAGCACCGTGGGGGTGTGTGTGAGTATCCAGACTCCAATTGCTGTCGAAGGACCAAGCTTGAGACGACATCCCGTTCCAGTTGCTGCGTTGGGGATCACAGCCAGCCGTTCCTCAACGAATGCCATGGACTACACTGCCCACGCTCTGAGGTTCAACACTCAGCTCCCGCTTGGACCATTCCAGTTGCCATTTCACAAGCCTGATCCTGCAAAGAGGTAGCACGCCTGGACTAGTTCGACCATGGACTTGGACAATTTTTTTGTTTTGCCATTTAAACCGGACTCATTGCTATGGTTCCAGCCCCATTGGAACCGCCAACTTGCCCGCATTTTTCCAGACCCCGAACTTTCTTGTTTCCGGGAGTGTGTGCAGAGACTGTGTTTGTGCCTCACTTCTTGGGACCTCGGCATTTACCTTGCCCACATCGCCCCCGGACTAGTTGCTCAGCCAGGATGAACTTGCCCACATCCCACACTATTGGACTGTCAAGTTTGCCCATTTTTCTCTCCACCTTGGATTACCATCGTTCACCAGTTGCTTCACTTGCCCGCAGTCATCTTTCACTGAACCCTTAAGTTGCATGGTTATTGTTCATTTGTTTATTGTCTGTATTATCCACCTTTTTGGAAAATTGCTCACATCCTCCCGCTTGTCCCAATCCTTTGCCAATTGTTCATTTGTTTATCATTGCATTCTGTTCGAAATGTACACTTGTTATTCCTGTATGTGTAGTTAGGGTTGAGATATTGTTTAGTTAGGGACTGCTTTTACTAGTTAGAATGTTGCAAAATCCCTTGGTGTGGTACGTCTCTGGAATCTGTAGACCTCTATTCAGCTCCGAATTCCTTTTGAAATATTTAATTGGAAAATGACCAATTTGTGTCAAATTGCCCATTTTGGGGGGGGGGGATTGTTATCACCGTGTCCTGGCCTGGCCTTTGGTGAACCAAATATAGCATTTTGATATTGCAGTTCGGCCCTACTCTGCCACCAGCCAAGTGTTTGTGAGGCCCGCCGAACAAGTGCGAAGCTAGGCATGGCTACTACTTGCTCCTCCCACCAAATCAAGCCAGATATTGCCAGATCTGCTTTAGGGGACCTCCTGAAACAAACACCTTCATTACAAATGCACACTACCACAAAGAGACCCTCTGCCCTGAGAGGGCACCCTGGTGAGCTAAGTACTTAACTGCCGAGCTAACCACATCTACATACCGGCCATACCATTGTCAATTCGGACTTTAACTCAATCATGCAAATTCTGACCTTTTGGAGGCATGGTCTCCAACCTAAAATTTATTGTTTTCAACCGAGACCAGACTACCCTGCGGTCATTTTTTCCCCAATAAAAATCCCCCGCTCTGAGAGCTCTTCGGAACTCTCGCCGGATCGCTTGGACTTCATTCTGCCTTGCTGCCGCTCGGTTCAGCAGATTTCCCTTGGCTGCCTCGCTGGGTTTCCTCTTCTACAATTGGCTTCTCCAGGACTACAGGACAGGTGGCGTATCATCCATTCCCCTTGAAACTCTGTTTTCCTTTTGTAATTAGGAGTGTGTTTGTTCTTTTCTTTAATAACTGCTTAATAAATCTTAATTGCTGTTTGAACTATTTGCCTCCTCACTGACCTGACACTGTAGACATAGGGTAAAAGATCCTGCTGCGTTACCCTGCTTCTCGTTAGCCAAGAGAGTGCTCCAGCTAATTTTCCCCATCTTGCTAGGTTTTGTTTGGTTATTTGGGTGCCCCTCATGGGACCCCCAAGTCACAGGGTAACAAGTGTTTACACCATGCTGGACAAACAAATAGGAAGTGGCCATAGACTGGGTTTAAACTGCTAGAGTGACCTGCAGTCTAACTACCAGTGAGCACAAGGCGTACCAATAGTTGCTAATTCCAACAAAAACATCCCTAGTGGTACCTTGAGGCAAGGCAGGGAGTGGAATACAAGAGTGCCTAGGAACTATGAAAACCTTAATGTGGTCCTGAGCTGAGCTAGGCACAGGCAGACGTCCAAAGTTGCTTAGGCCCATCTGTGGCTACAAGGGGATGTCTCAGGCATTATCAGTCTCATGCCATGGTGGTAGAGATATTGCTGAAGAAGTAGATGCTGGTTGAAAACACAAGGCTGAAGGATACTCTCTTCTCCATGTTTCTTAGGTGCCTCATATCCCCTTCCTTACTGTGTTCCCTTCAGAATCTCTTTGATCTTTAATTCTCTAATTGTTCCTAGTCAGCTTAGGCCATTTCCACATGACTCAGTCACATAGGGATGGAGGATAATGGGGCGGTGTGCCCCTAGCAGCAGTTTTTTGGGGGCACCGGGCTCCTCGTTTGTTCTTCTCTAGGCATTATAGGCCCTCCCCCATGTCGTAGCCCTGTCCTGTCCGTCGTAGTCCCGCCCTGTCTATCATAGCCCCACTCCCATGCACCACAGCCATGCCCCCATGCACTTGGTGTATTGTGAATCATAAACAGAAGAAATACATCAGAACTGCAGGGAGATCTTATTTGGGTTATGGGCCCAGAAGAGAAGTTCTTTGTTTGATGACCACGTGGCACCCGGCCGGCAGAGCCTGACCGCTTGAACAATGACTTCTAATCCATTGCTTACTATTGAAAAGTTAACTGGTAGCAATTACTTAAATTGGTCTTGGAATATGCAAATGAAATTAAGTACAATGGGACTATTTAAGGTTGTGAAAGGACAGCGGCCCACAGAAGATAGGGCAAAGCAGAAATTTGATGAAGATGATGAGAAAGCAGCTGCTTATATCTGCTTAGCCATTGATCCAAGCATTGTTTATCACATCAGAGACCTGAAAAGTGCTAAAGAAATATGGAAAAAACTGAAGAATCTCCTATTCACTAGATTAGACAGGTAGCAGGCTTCTCAATACAGATGTAAATGAAGAGTCATTAGTAAAGTATTTAGTCTTTTATTCAAAGCTACCTGCCTTTTGTGTTTATTCCAAGTACCAGTCTGAAGCCACAAGTCATTAGATAAAACTTCTACCACTTCTCTGTGTGACTTTGCTAAATGAAGATTGGATCCTGACAGTTTCAGTCTCATTTTACCCACATATTTGGGTTATGGGCCCAGTATTGCAAAGCAAAGTAGTATTATAATCAGACTTACAAGAATGAAATTGTTAAATCCTAGATTTTTGAATGAACATATTAACACTTTCATGACTATGGTATCTGAATTGCAAAGTGCTGGAGAAAATCTTTCAGAATCTGTGAGATTGGGAATGTTTCTAGGAAGCTTGCCTGAATTTTTTTAGCCCATAATTGATGCTCTACAAATTAAGGGAGATGTAAATTTGGAAACTGCTATTGCTGAAGTTATAGAATATCAAAATAGGAAAAATTTAACGAATTGTAAATTTGAAGCAAAATCATCTACTGGCACAGCATTAGCTCACCTCGCTGAGCAGAATTTGCACATCAAAGAGTCTTCTTCACAGAGAACAAATAGCCACAAAATTAACATATCAAAACTTCAGGGGAAACATCAGCAACACAAACCCAGTGATAAAAGTGGTTTTAACTCAAAGAAGAAATCTTCTGCAAATTTTAATGTTGGTCTAATTAATGAACAATTGCTCAAGCCTATGAAAAATCAAAAAGAAAATATAATTGTAATTGACAGTGGTGCTACTAGTCACTATTTTAATCGGAGAGAAATGTTTGTAAATCTTGATACAAGCATACATTTTCCTGTCTATTTAGCAAATGGACAATCAGTGCTTGCTAAAGGCAAAGGCACAGTTCTTTTGCAAGCAAAATTTGGCGCCAACAGGATAGAGACTTTAAGAATTCATGATGCTTATTTTGTCCCAGATTTGAAGGTGTCTCTTTATAGTGTCAAAACAAGTACAGCAAGAGGAAACAGAGTTATTTTAAAAAGGAAACTTGTTTTGGTCTTCATGGCAAAAATTTAATTTTTTGAGGAATCCTAAATGGTGACTGTTACCAAATGCAAATTTTGGATTCATATGCAAATAGTGTGATCCCGTGTAATCACAAAGACTGTTTAAATTTATGGCATCGCCGATTTGAGCACAGAAATTTAGAATGCATAAAGAGACTGGTTAATCAAAGAGCTTGCTATAGACTTTAATTTTAAAATATGCTCAAACAATGAGAGATGTGAAAAATGCTTAAGGGCAAAAGCTTTCAAAGCATCACATTCGTCAATTGCAAAAGAGACAATCCACCAAACCACTGGACCTTTTATATACTGATCTTTGTGGTCCATTCAGCCAAAAGTCTGCAGGTGGAAATTCTTACTTTATGACTATTATTGATGATTTCAGCAGATATACATACACTTACCTTCTCAAAGAGAAAAGTCAAGCTTTTGAGAAATTCAAGGAATACTTTAATCTTGTCTCTGATAGATTTGGCTACTAACCTAAAAGCCTGCTCTGATAATGGAAGTGAATTTGTTAATGCAAGTTTGATGATTTTTTAAGGAACATGGAATTGAACATCAAACTACACAAGTTTACACTCCAGAACAGAATGGAGTGGCAGAACAAATGAACAGAAATCTCAAAGAGATGGCAGTCACAATGCTTTTAGAGGCTAACATGCCTAAACGCTATTGGTCTGAAGCTATTATGACTGCTACATACTTGTGAACCGTCTCCAACCAAATCCAGAGATGCAACTCCATTTCAGTTAGGGAATGGAACTAAGCCCAAGTTGAATCATCTCAAAGTCTTTGGAAGTAAAGCATATACCTACATTCCCAAACAGAAAAGAGACAAACTTGACTGTAGAAGTGAAGAGGGAATTTTTGTTGGTTATGCTAGAAATGGTTACAGAATTTTGAATCCAGATGGGCGACAATAAAAGTAACAAGTGCTGTTTATGTTGATGAAAGATCACAGCCCAAATCTAATCCAAACCAAGATGTCTATCCAGATTTATTTGCAGTGGAAGGAAACTCCCACCAGCAACCAGAGTATGTGACACTGTACAATCCTCCAGATGTCTTGCATCCAGAAGGGGCTACAGATGTGGTGACCCGACCAGAGGACGCGGAACCGGACGGCGCTCAAGGAGCAGACCCAGGTGTCCAAGTCCAGGTAAAAAGATCTGAACGCAGCAACAGAGGCGTACCACCTGATAGATTGTCTTATCTAGCCACAAGGAGAACATTCCATAACCCTCTGACTGGCAAAAGATCAAGGGACTCCAAAGTCAGATTCTCAGAAGTGGGTGGAAGCTGCTGTTGAAGAGATGCAATCTTTATATAAAAATAAAACATGGACTTTGTCAGAATTGCCAAAAGGAAAAAGGGCAATTGGCTGTAAATTGGTCTTTACCACAAAGCAAGATGCAGAAGGGGAAATTCAGAGACATAAAGCCAGGTTAGTGGCAAAGGGATTTACACAACAATTTGGTGAAGATTACAACGAAATTTTTGCCCCTGTTGCCACACACACAACTGTGAGAACTCTCCTAACTGTTGCAGCATCTAAGAAAATGCACGTCCAACATCTTGATGTTAAAACAGCTTTTCTTTATGGACAACTGGATGAGGAACTGTACATGGAACAGCCTCCAGGATTCCAAGTTCCTGGGAAAGAGCATCTTGTATGCAAATTGAACAAGAGCCTTTATGGCTTAAAACAGGCTGCCAGAGCATAGTAAAGCTAAGCCAACTTCTTATCAAACAAGGCTTCACTCCAGGCACTGTTGACAAGTGTGTTTACAAAAGATTCAGAAACAATAAATGGACTTATATTGCATGTTATGTTGATGATTTGATCCTGTGCAGTCAAAATAAAGCAGATAGTGAGGAGATAGTCAACAATCTCAAGAAAGAGATAGACATCAAGAATTTGGGAGACATCTCACACTTCTTGGAGTACAAATAGAAAGAGCAGTGAAAGGAAGCTTCTATCTCAACCAGAAACAGAAGATAATAGATCTTCTGGACTGCCTTGGACTAAAGGATGCCAATATTGTGGCAACCCCAATGGAAGTGGGTTTCTTAAAGGACACTAAGAAATGTGAACCCTTGAAAAATGGAGACAAGTATAGGACTGCAGTTGGAAAGCTCCTATACATCGCTAATTTCACCAACCTGATATTGCAAATGCTGTTGGTATCTTATGCAGAATGGTTAACTCTCCTACTGAAAAAGATCTCATTGCAGTGAAAAGAGTTGCCAGATATTTGAAAGGAACTGCAGATTACAAGCTGATGTTACCAGCCTGTGATAACCACGACTGGTTGCCTATGCGGATGCTGGCTGGGCTGCAGACCTAGCAAAAGAAAATCAACCAGCAGAAACCTGATCTTCTATGGTGGAGGAGCTATAAGCTGGTCAAGTAAGAAAAAATCTACAATTGCAGATTCTTCCACAGGTGCTGAGTGTGTTTCTGCAAAAGCAGCCTGTGATGAAATAAAGTGGCTGCATAACTTACTTCTGGACTTAGGGATAACAAGCCCCAAACCAACCATTTTGATGCAAGATAACCAAAGCTGCATCAAACTTTCTGAAAGTGAGAAGCCACTCAAGAAGAACATTGACATTGCTTTCCATAAGGTGCAAGAGATGTGTCGCAATGGAATTGTTCAACTAGAATACTGCAATACAGAAATGATGCTTGCTGATATTCTTACCAAGCCTTTACCAAGAGACTAGTTCCGGAGACTACGAGAAGGCATGAAGATCCTCGATGTGGGTCCAAGAGAATGAGAAGGGGACTGTTGGAAATCACAGCATTCTCTCTCCCCCTCCATCTTGTTGTTAGAACAGATGGGTAATAGCCAGATAGGGCCTCCCTTTCTATTGCATGCCAGATCTTCTCCATTTGCCTTTCTCTGTCTTTTATTGCATGATCATAAATACCTTTGGTGCTCAGATCATGTGACCCAGGACAGTTGCTTGGGTCATCGGTCTTATAAAAGTTAAGACCCCTCTCTCCGATCTCTCTCTCTCTCTTTGTTCTCAATGGCTGCTTTCCCTGAACTCTTCGCATGCTCCGAGTTTGAGTCCCATCAAGGAGGATGGTGAGTTAAACTGAAGGCTCTCCTATTCACTAGATTAGATAGGTAGCAGGCTCTCTCAATACAGATGTAAATGAAGAGTCATTAGTAAAGTATTTAGTCTTTTATTCAAAGCTACCTGCCTCTGTGTTTATTCCAAGTACCAGTCTGAAGCCAGAAGTCATTAGATAAAACTTCTACCGCTTCTCTGTGTGACTTTGCTAAATGAAGATTGGATCCTGACAGGTTCAGTCTCATTTTTCCCCAACAGATCTAACCCTCCAGGTACTGGTGAACTGCAGGTCCCTTCATCTTTCAGCTCTAACTCTGTTGTTAAAAGTTAGTGAGAGTTGCTGTCTACTGACCATCTGGTGATAACCTGTTTCTAAAATCATCTGCTTGCTTGAAGAATTTGTTTACAGAGAAAAAAACACCTGGCCTCACAAAATTCAGTCAATTACTCTCCTACTTTATTTCATGATTTTAGGCCAGATATTCCTACAACATTTGGTTCTGCTCTGTTTTCTACTTTTGCATTCCAATCACCTGTGTCCTGTTTTGATGCGTGATCATTTTCCTCCTGGGTGCCTATGTAAAATCTTTGTTCCTCGTCTGCCTTTGCGATGGGAACAAAAACTTTATTAGGGTTATATTGATAGGTTTTCCCTGCTTATTGCTATTAACTGGTCAAATTTTGCACTGAATCTCCTGACTGCTTTGGCTACATCTCACATCTATTCATGCCACTCTGTTTCTTCTTCATTTCCAAAATAAAACAACGTGATTTTCTGATTGAAAATGTTTCATACCTGTCCACTGTAGCTAGGTCACACCAAGTATGGCTATGCCAAATCATTCCACTTCTGACTGTTTAATTTCTAGCTTTCCTGATTCATGCGTCTCACATTGCATGTTCCTACTACGTATGTTGTGCAACTTGAGACTTTTCTTTCTCCTCTGCACATGTCAGCAGATGAGTGTCCATTCAACTTGAGTCCAGTTGTGTCATTAGATATAATGCTACTTATCCTCATTCTCCACTAGCTGGTTAAATGCTTTCTGACTTAGGAGTCTCATCTTCTAGCAATATGGCTTGTTTCATTTTGGACTGTTATAGCATTTTCTTTTTTTCCCTTTTTTTTAGTAATTTTTATTGAAAGTTTGTCTCGAAAATAACCCCCACACACACTTCCATGTTTAAATCTTCCAGTTGAAATTGCTTATTTCCATTCCATTACAAACATAATTTCCACCTTACAGAGAGAAGAACAGTTACATTATTTCTTCTTTGATTTCTTATACATTATATCCCTACCCAATCCAATACTCTTTTCCATTCTTTCTCAAAGTTCTGGATAGATTTATTCTTCAAAGAAAATGCTAATTTTTCCATCTCTTTCATATCCAGGACTTTTAACTTCCATTTTTCTATATCAATATGCTTCTTTTCTTTCCAGTGCTGTGCATATGTCAACCTTGCTGCAGTTATTAGATATAATAATATTTTCTGATGACTTCTTATTTTCCTTTATTGCCCTAGCATATTTAACAAATAAAGCTCCAATTTCATTTCAAAATTCAGCTTACAAATTCTTTGGATTTCGTCATGTACCCCCTTCCAAAAAAATTTTTGCTATCTTACATGTCCACCACATGTGGAAAACAGACCCCGTCTTTTCATCATACTTCCAACAATTTGAATTCCCATTTTTCATTATTTTTTGTAGTCTTTCTGGGGTCATATGCCATCTGTAAAACATTTTATAAAAGTTTTCTCTTAAATTTAAATTTGGTGTAAATTTTACCTCTATTTTCCACACTCTTTCCCAAGTTTCTAATTCAATTGAATGTCCCAAATTCTGTGGCCATCTAACCATTGTATCTTTGACTACTTCTGATTTTCTTTTCAGCAATAATTATAAAAATTAGAAATTCTTTTCTTTTGGTTATCTTTCATCAGTACATCTAATTCATTCTCTTTTCTCTCAAATCCGTATAGTTTTTGGTCCATTCTAAATCTTTCTCTGAGTTGTCTTCATGGAAACCAGTTTAGTTCGTGTCCTTCAGCCTTTAATTCTTCTGTACACATTCTTGGTTTGTCATCCTCCTATTTCAATAACTCTTGATACGTTAGCAAATTTCCTTGTTTTGTTGGGGCAGTTTTATAAGCTTCTTGTGGTGAGGTCCATACTGGTAGTTTTATATAAAATTTTTGCTTTGTTTGTGACCAAACCTTCAACAGTGTCTTTCGGATGCATTGGATTTTTAAACTCTTTATTCACTGTAGCTCTGTGATTACATAGATATCCATGCCATCCAAATCTATTGTTTATTTCTTCTAACTCTTTAGTGGTTGTGTTTTCTCATTGAATCCAGCCTTTGATCCAATCTAAGCAACATTTTTAGATTTTTAATGATAGTAAGTCAAGTCCTCCTCTCTCTTTTGCATCTTTGAGTGTTTTAAATGTAATTCTTGGGTTTTTCCCTTGCCAAATAATTTTTTGTAGGGCCTTTTTCCGTTCCTTAAATATCTTCTCTTATTGGTAAGTTTTGAAAGAGGAACATAAGCTTTGGTAGTAAAGACATTTTAAAAGCATTTATCCTACCCAAGAAGGATAAATTTAAATTTTTCCATTTTTCCATATCATATTTAATTTCTTTCCATGTTCTTGAATAATTATTTTCAAATAGTTCTTGATTCTTTTTCATCATAGTTATTCCCAGATATTTTGTTTTCTTGGTCAGTTGCCATCCGGATCTTCTCTCCAGTTCCGCTTGCTCTTTTTTTGTCATATTAAGAGTCATCATCATTGTCTTTTCTCTATTTATCTTATAACCTGCTTTTAGACAATATCTTTGTAAAGTTTCCATCAGCACCTGAATTGATTCTTGTGGATCCTCCAAAACTATAATTACATCATCTGCAAACACTTTTAGTTTGAGTTCTTTTTCCTTATTTTCAAACCTCTTAACTGTGGCTCTTCAGTTATTGTTATCAGCAGAACCTCCAAAACAGCTATAAATAATAATGGTGATAGTGGGCACCCCTGTCGTACCCCTTTATTTATTGCAAAGTTTGCCGTGGTATCTCCATTTATAATTAACTTCGCTGATTGGTCTTGATAAATCATCTCCATCCATTTGCAAAAATCTTCTCCCAAATCATATTCTTTCAGAACCCTTAACATAAAGTCCCAAGTAACATTATCAAAACCTTTTTCAGCATCCAGAAAAATAAGTGCTGCTTTCTTCCCCGGGTTTTTGTCATAAAATTCAATCACATCTATGATTGTTCTAATGTTATCTCTCATGTATCTACCCGGGAGAAAGCCTGTTTGGCTCTCTTGAATCTTATCCTGCAGTGCATGCCTCAAGCATTTTGCCAACACTGACGCAAATATTTTATAATCTATATTCAGCAAGGAGATTGGTCTGTAATTGTTAACTTCTCTTTTGTCTTTACCTTCTTTGGATATCAGTACAATATTAGAGTCTCCCCAGATTTCCGGTTTACCATATTTCTCCGTATCCTTCAGTGTTGCTTGAAGTGAGTGGATCAATTCTTTTATAAACCTTTTATAATATAATGCTGTAAATCCATCCGGTCCTGGTGCCTTATCCACTTTCTGAACTTTTATGGCCTCTTCTATTTCAGTAAGTGTTATTGGTTTATTTAACTGTTCCTGTGTTTCCTTCGATATTTTGGGAATCTTAACTTTTTGAAGAAATTCAGTTAAATTTTTTTCCTTTTGATAGTGAGATTTTATTTCATAAAATAGTTTTCCAAAATATGCTTCAAATTTCTCCTTTATCTTTTCATGCTGAGTAATCAGCTTCTTCCCATTTTTCAATTCAACAATTATATTTCTCTCTCTTCTCTTCTTCAGTTTAAATGCCAGCCACTTCCCAATTTTATTTGCTTGTTCAGATTGAGTAAATTTTAGCTGTTTCATCTTCTTTTCTGTTTCCTCCGTTGTGGTCATCTCTATCTCTTTTTGTATTTTTTTGATCTCCAATTGTAATGATTTCTTCATTGGGTTTTCTCTAAATTTCTTTTCTTTCTCTTGAAGTTTAGTCATCAGCTCTTGGTGTTTTTCTCACTTCTTTTTATTCTGGATTTGTCGTTGTTGTATAAAAAACATATCATAGCATTTTCAGGGTAAAAGGCATTCAGGAGTGGTTTGCCATTGTCTTTTTCTGTGAAGTACTAACTCCTCTCCAGTTAACTAGGCTGCCACTGCCATTCTCTCTGAGAGATACTCTGCCACCCCTTTGGTCTGGCTCCTCAGCAAAAGCCTGTCTGACTTAGCCTCTTGCCTCTCTGGAACATGCAGTCCCACCATCACATAAAGGTAGTACCAAGGTAGAAAGTAAGCTGCCTGTGGTTGAAAATGTGATGTGACGATGACTGAGACTGATAAGTCTTGTTTTTAAGAAAGTACCCAGGAAGATTGGTTTTTAAAATATTTATTGGATGGCTTTGATAAAAGAGTTACCAAGGAAGTAGCAAAATTCTTTGTTCTAGCTGCTAACACCCATAAAACAATTCTACAAACTTTACAGTAACCCAGGCCCCCTTTGATATGATGTGATGGTAATTTAATTAGAGATGAACAAATATGATGAGTATGCTGGTAAACATGATTTACACAATTTTAACAGTCTTAATTTCATTTAAGGTCCTTTTAGACAATATATACGTTTTAGATCTGTAAGAGATAATGTATTAATGGAATTTCCATAAGTTAATAAGTACTGCAATTTGGTTTTTTAAATATATCTAATGTATTTTATTGATATTGATTTGCCTTATGGTTTGTGAACCGCGATAAAGGAGGAGGAGGAGGAGGAGGAGAGGGAAAAATGTGATACAACACAGAGAAAGCTGTGAGTTATGTGAGCCTACCACCTACTTTCCTTTTTTAAAAGAACAGATCCAAAGCCTAATGAGTTTTTGTGACCCATGCGGTATCTACCAACCAAGTCCTTGTTCTCAATTTTTATTTTTCCAATGTATTTGTCCTATGTATATTGCAGCTTATTATACTCAAGGTGGCCAGCAACATCTTACTTCACAGGGGAAAATATATCAAAATATAGAAAACTGGTTTTTGGCACAGTTTTAATGTCGAGAAAGAAAGAAAGAAAGAAAGAAAGAAAGAAAGAAAGAAAGAAAGAAAGAAAGAGCGAGCAGCCCCATATACCTGTCACCCAATTCAGATGTCAAAGGGCTGTCTGAATACCAAGGTTTTTTCATGCTGGACAACAGAAAGAGGGACTGTGATAGCTTCACATGGTGGTCCTGATATTCAGACAGCCTTATGAACAATTTAAATGGGCTCTGACCTGCACCCTATTAATAGCCCCCATTAACTTACTGTGAGAAGATACAGTGCTTTTACCCATGCAAGGATAGAAAAGCAGCCTACATTTTGCATGCATCAAAACCAAGTTGAAGTTCACACTCCAGTTAAAAGGTGGTATACGGTAGTGCTTGAAGAAATGGCTGCTTGAAACCTTGGAGAGCAACCAGGCTTGAGACCTATGCTGGATGGAGCTACTACATTAGGTCTATATCAGTGATTCCCAAGCTCTAGTCCTCTTGGTGTTTTGGACTTCAATTCCCAGAAGTACCAGATGTCTTGGCCAATGATCAGTGATTCTGGGAGATGAAGTACAAAACACTTGGAAGACTAGAGTTAGGGAAACACTCGCTATATTCACTGCAATAGGCCAACAAGGTATGTACATGCACACACAGAGAGGCCTGTCTCTCAGGCTTCTTGTACTAGACCGCTTTCCCTACTCCCGGAGTTCCAAAATGATCAGATTGGAAAGGGTGACATGATCAATGGATAGACCTAACTTGTAACAAAAGTCAAGGAGGCCAACTGAGACATCATGATATACCATTTTCTCAAGGGGGGACATTTTCTGAAGATGTCATTCAAAAGTATGAGCAAATTCTAATGCAGATTTAACCCCTGAAGTCCTGGTAAGATTGGGATGGTTAGTTCCTTTGACATTTCCAAGAAACACCAAGAGAACAGAGATTCATGCGTCATGTTTCCTGTGAAGGGTTCCTCAATTTTCTAGCAATGATATAAACAACATCACGAGGAAAAACTTACACAAGAGCATAATGGTTCCAGGTGGTACTGCTTACAGGCGTCAGGAAGATACAGACCAAGCACATCTAGAGGAGACTGTAGTGGCCATGGCACCAGGAACAAGAGGTAAGTATTAGCTAGTGATACAGCTCAGTTTTAGGATGAGGGCAGACAGCAGGCCCGTTCTGCGTGCAGTCCAAAGGCGCAGTGGCCCTCCAGGGCTGAACTCCGAACTGCAAGATGGAGCAAAAACTGATTGGGCATTTTTTTTCCAGCACTGTATTGGAAAGAAATTTCCCCTTCTCTTTAACCCAAAGAGCAGTTCACCAGTGACAAATGAAGATATAAATGCATGTACGTTTCATCTGGAATGTTTTTGAAAAAATCAGAGCTTCTGAAATACTAAAGGGAGAAGACTGTTGGCAGAAATAGCATTTGATTGTCCTGTATTTCAGATTGCCAGGTGAAACAAGAGGTAGCGTTCCTTTAGCTGTTGTGTGCCTTGAGGCCACTTACAGCTGATGGCAACCCTAAGGTAGACTTACCAGAGGGTTTTCTTGGCAAGAGCAAGATTTATTGAGAAGGAGGTTTGAGTTTGCCTTCCTCTGAGTCTGAGAGAGTGTGACTTGCCCAAGGTCACCCAGTGGATTTCCATGGCCAAGTAGGGATTTGAACCCTGGTTTCCCAGAGTCATAGTCCAGCTCTCAAACCACTACACTACACTGGCTCTTAACTGTTATGTACAGGAGGGAATTTCAGCAGGTGCTGGACATTAAGCAATATCTGCTTAAATTTCCTCTTTTTCAAAACCTTTAAAAAGACAGGAACCCTGTCCCTTATTTCACCTCGAAACTTTACTTCTGTTTAAGTTATAGAACGGAAAGGAAGCCAGGTTCATGCAGTGGCTTGTGGGATTCCTAAAGGTTCTCCTGCCATGTTAAGAGTTCTCCTCATCCACAGAAAAGGCATCAGTGAAAGTTCTAGGAGCAGTGGATGCTGTTATTGAAACAGAGTGGGTAGGAGTTTCCTTCACGATGCAAACTGCGATGCAGTGGGGTGGTATTTTCATCCTGTTTCAGAGGAAGACATGATTAAACGATCCTTCTGATACAGGTATCTCCTCTCACTCCGCTTCAGGTACTTTTTATTAATAACTAGCCAGGGTAACAGCAATAATGTATTTAGCATACTGGGCTACCTCCAGTGCTAGGCTTTCAGTCACCGTAGGGGGAATTTTACAGAAGTGAGTGTGTGCTTTCCGGGGAGAGAGGGGAGAGCAATCCCTCTGTTATGGTTTCCTCTCTCACATAAACACTCCAGAGAGCTGCAAAACACTACAGAGCTGGATTCTGGACAGCTCCCAGTGATTGTGGTTGAGAACTTCCTTCTCTGTGTCTTCTGGTGGAAGCCATTTTCGAACCGCATGAGCTTATGTGAGTTCACAAAACAGTATCTTTTGTTAGAATTTCTGAGGGTTAATAGGAAGCCTGTTCATAATAGAAAGTAAGACGTGACCTATGTTCCGGTAGGAAGCAGCTGGTAAGCCAAGATGCTAGAATATTGAAAACTTTTTGTTTTCTGATTGGTTAACCAGCACCACCAGAGCTACCAAGAAGTTTCACTGTAAAAGTAGATTCAGGCCTTTTGTTCACATCTTCATGTCCTCCTGTTTCCATCTTGTCTTCACTGTGATATACACCTTGTTTCTTTGTTCCCCAAATCCTGCCTTTGTGAGGTCAGTGCTTTTGGTATGTATTTCAAATTATATTACTTAGCTTTTGTTATTTTTTGCCTGTTGTATATGTTGAAAAACCCGCCAGGGGCATTACCATCAATAGGAAAAACATCACAGCCAACACGAGGCAGCAGGCTAACAGTCTTTATTGCGGGCAATAGATCAAGTAGCAGACTATTAAGTTACAGCGCAGCGAGCCATCTCCTCGTCCAGAGCAGAAAGGAAAGGAAACAAGGAAAAGGCACAGCCTGTTCAAAAGCCGTGTTTTTAAGTATACATATTCAATAACAAGGCGTTCCCTTAACCATAACAATGTTGCGGCTACTGGCAGCAGAAGACCTTGAATACGTTTAGGTTTCACACGGGAAGCATTCACAGAAAGCTAGACTAAACAACTACAAGCAGCTTTGCGTTCTCACCCTCTAGTGGTGGGAAAATATGAAGCCAGGAGTAACAACAGGTCCCATCATGCTTCTCAACCTGTGACAGTATATATACCCAAAGTGGTTCTCTGTACACTATAAACCTGTTTCACTACCCTTTCATAAACAGCTCAACTTCCTTGAAGAACATGTTTCTTTCTAAACTCAGTACCTTACTCCTTGGCTCATTGCAGCTGAATGGGTTTCTAAATCCAGAGGCTGAGAACAGAAGTTTCAGGGGTTTGCTTCTTGCTACGTTGCAGTCCTGGGCCAACGTATAAAGTTTGGGAGTCTCTTGGTCCAGGACTGAATGGAAGGAATGGTGTCAATCTATTTTGCAGGGCTCTTTTTGTTTCTGTTTTTTTATCCCTAGTGCTTTCAGGTATATCCTGGACGATGTCCCCCAGACATAGTTCATGCAGAACTTGGAAAAGTTACTTTGGGACTCCAGTTCAAAGAATCCAGTGAGGCCGGCAACCATACAACCTTGGGAACGGGAGGAGGGTTATAATCAAAACAAGTAACCTTTCCTTGTGTTGGTTTGATGAAAGAAGTTTCCCAGCATATAATAACGGGCTGCTGCATATTCTCTTCACATAATAGCAACTATTACATAGTGATATCGAGCAGTCTCCATACAGCCACTTTAGTGTACATTTGCCCTCAAAGCACAAGTGCTAAGCAGAACCTCTAGGCAAGATTTAACCTTCTCTTTCTCTCTCTTTTGAAAGACAAGTACATTTCCCATTGGAAGCTGAAACCCCCATTCCTGGTTTATCTGCTGCTGGGACTCTCTTACCTGCTGATCATCATATTGTTTGGGATTGTGATCTCCGATGGTAATTAAACTACTTTGAATAAAAAAAATGCTTCACTTACCTTCAGACATAATGCAGGAGGGATGATTTTCACTCACATTCTCAAAATCTGGCTCCCCAAAAGCTTGGAATTGAGGAATAGTTAATGACTCATTACTGAGCCAAGGTGGAAATTCATTTTCACCAAAGCTAGCAGAACATCATACTAAGTATGAGAGAAGGCAACATAGCAGCAGTTGCCTAAAACTGAGTCAGATCATTCGACCGTTCTGCCCAAGAACATCTCTTCTGGCTGGTAACATCTCTCCAGGGTCTTAGAGTTTCTTTCCCAGCCCTGCTCACTGAGATGTACCACACATATTTCTTTTTAAAAACTGGAATCTTCAGGAAATGTACTCTGTGACTGAGCAATAGTCTCCCACCATCATGCCACATAGTGCACCATTAGATAATATTAAAGACAGGCATGTATATATGTGAATACATGCTGAAGATCCCAGTTCTTGTCCCTGATATCAATATGTAGGTCTATGAAAAAAAAAAAAGAGTCAGAATTCCCATCCCTACTGTACTGAGCTAGATGGATCAAAGGCCTGACCTGACGTAAGGCAGCTTTCCGTGAATGAGTGCTTCTTACCATTTTAACGGACAAAAGCACCAACTCCTCCTTGACTTTTCACTCCAGAGGTGACAGAAGAATATCTGCCAGTGCCCAGTTCTCATTTACCGAGCACTGACAGACTACATAACATGATATATTATTGCATGAGCCACATGGAGCAAATCTTTTTTTATATTTGAATAGCAGTTATGGGGAAAAGGTAATTATAATTGGGACTATAGCACCCATGGAAGGGGAAAGGGGTTAAGACATTAATTCAGTACGACAATCCTGAAAAATGAAGCAGCATTCAAAACTACTATTCTCTCTTGGTGGAACTTTATAAACCTGTCCTCAGAGATTGAAGAATGTAACTTTTCAGTGGTTGCTGAACTGACAGTGTTGTTGGAAACTGGCTAGGTCACAATGTCTTTGTGGCTTCCTTATCTCTCCTGAACAAGGGCAGCAACATTGCAACATTCTCTGTTGCAACATTACCATCAAAATGTTCCTCAAAATTGAGCAAATCATATTATTAGCTGAATTATTAGCTGAACATCAGTCCCCCCTCCACTTTCCCATGCTTTGGGCAGGTTGTTTACTATTTTACCACCTTGCCACCATGTTCAGGAAATGCTGCATTCAGGCCAGCAAGGAGAATAGTTTCAAGACACTCCCATGACTGGATGAGGCTTGTGATCAAAAGCCATTAAGAGTACAAATCTTCTGAAGAACATCCAAATTTATTCCCACAAAGAGAATGTGCAAAATTGAGCCTTACATTAGGCAGACTGAAACAGTTACCTCCAATGGCAGTTACTACTGGGAAGCTACAGGGTATTGGAAGAAAGAGGTATGTGTCTTGCAACTTGCCTCTCACACCTTAAGCTAAACTTTTGTCTCCAGTTGAGGTAGAGATTGCCCTTCCAGACCCATTGCTCTTCTTGAGGAAATGTTCCATCACCAACCTGGCTGGGTTTTATGAAAAGGGTGGGTTAAAACTACTCCTAGGTTAAATACTCCGAAGGCACCAGATCCTGTCTGATCTTGGAAACCAAACAGGGTTAGTACTTGAAAGGGAGACCCACCAGAGGATAACAGGAGCTTTAGGCTCTGAGTACTCTTTACCTAAGAAAGCCCAGTGAAATTCATGCAGTTGCCATAAGTCAACTCACAGCTTGAAAACACATACATGAAAAGCTGGTCATAGAACCAGCATCTTGCTGTGGATAAAGCTTGGCTTAAACCTGCCTGGTGAAGACACTAGACACAGGAGCTGTGTGAGGCACAGAATCCATCAAGAATGTAATTCTACTGAAAATAAAATGAATTTGCATTTTTATACACACTTCCAGGGACTAGAAGGAAATTTGAGGACGCAGTGGTACTCACAAGGGATCTAGCATTTTAAATAGTGCTTGAGTTACCACACACTGGGCTCCAGTTCTGCCAGAGAGGTGATTGTTTGAGGTTAATTAAAATGGAATTAGGGAAGAAGAGTGCTTCAAAATGAGGCTTTTACTGGGCAATTGGACTCCCTCATTTATAAAATTTTATGTGAGATCCAGACAATGTCGTTTTCAGCTGGTAGACTTCCCATATGGTCCCAACTTTTGTTCCTACCTTTTTTCCTTGTCAGAAAAAGGGCTGTTAAGGAAGGGGGAGCAGAGCTGACGGATACACACTCAAAGGGAGACAAAGAGAATAATGGTAGTAAGAGTCCTCCCCTAAGAAGCACCCTGGGCTCTTTGGAACATCTTGATGGCCTTTTGGTAATATTGAATGTGTTTATGTCTCGTCTTACAATTTAGAATTGAAGCTGCCTTCAAAGGTCAGAAAACTGCATACACAGCTTCAAACAAGCACTGAGCGTAAGTATCTCTCTAAAATTAGGACTTGTGGACAAAACAGAGTAGGGCATACTTAGTAGCAGCTGGGGGTCCCATATCAGTGGAGTGGATTGGCTCTGGATTTTAGTCCAAAATTTAATGGGGCTATCCATGGTGCTAAATCTATTTGGGGTTTGGCTGCTTAGATAGTTCAACTAACATTCACACTAAACCCCAAAGACCTAGAACAGAGTTAGTTCCTCACCACCATTGCAGCCACTATCTGCCACTGACAGTACTAGAACTCGACCTGAAGGTCCTGTTTCAAGAGCTCCTACCAGTAGTGTTTGGAAAGAAAGTCTTCTCCATCCAAGGCTATAACTTCTGAGACGCCTGATTATCACAGAATGGAATGCATTTATGAGCAGCTTTTCAAACAAGAAATATGAAAAAACTGTGAACATGGTGTAGTGGTTTGAGCATTGGACTAGAACTCTAGAAGGCCAGGGTTTGAAACCCTGCTCAACTGTGGAAACCCACTCAGTGACCTCCAGTAAGTCACACTCTCTCAGCTTCAGAGGAAGGCAAAGGCAAACCTCCTCTGAACAAATCTTGCCAAGAAAACCCTGTAATAGATTCACCATAAGTCAGAAACAACTTGAACACACATGACAACAACATGGAATATGTGGAATATACAAAATATGTGTATGAATGCCAAGGTTCAATCCCCAACATTTCCAGTTAAAACGTTTTTGGTTAGAAGAGCTGGACAAGACTTTTGACTGGGCAGATGAACACTAGTTGCCATTTCAAACACTAGAGTAGAAGAGTTTGTCTTAGTTATGTGAGTGTTGAATCTGTATAAACCACTTTGAGTAGGGCGCTAGGAAAAAGACAGGAAATATAAATATATTTTAAATTAGTAATCTACTGTCTCAGTATAAAACAGCTTCAACTGCTCAACGTGTTATGCAATGTGAGAAATAAGGTAACAGAGATGTACTTAATATGCATATAGAGGCCACAGAACTCAAGGGTTTTTTTAGTACAGAATTTGCCTTGGAATTCTGAAGAAGCTTAATTTAAAAAAAAAAAGGCAGCATAGAGTAGACACAGACAAAGAAGGGAGTCAGATTCTGACTGGAGAAATGTAAGTCACTGAATTATGAATCAAGTGCCAGTATCAAATCCACATGCCCAAGGACCTCAGCTTATCATTAACCCAAATGTGACTTCCCTTACATCTGCATCTGTGACATTCTTTCCCCTTCCCACCAAATAATATTAGCCAGTGGTAGTGTTGGGATCTTGAACTGTTCTCTCTGGTCTGCAGACTAGCTCTGGGGGGTTTTTTTGCAGCTCTGTGGAACAGACTTTGCGGGTGCTCAAGGGCAGCAATGAACTCCACAGTTGGAAATCCATCATTGGATAAAGTCCTCAGGCTCAAGTTTTTGGTTAGTTCACTGAATAATGATTTCAGAGTAACTGACTTTTTACAGATATTTTGAGAATGAATCTTTCATCCCTGTCTGTTCTGTTTGGAGCTTTTATGGTGCTCAGCCACATTCCCATTCAAGGCAACTATATTACGCAGCCTCTTTCATGTAGCACTATGAGTCCACTCTAAGTGCCATGAGTCCATCCCATGGAGTCCTGCAATTGGCGGCTGAGGGAAGGAGGCTTTAGAATTCTCAGCCAGGAAGCTCCTTCTCTGGTGCTTCTGACCAAACTACAAATCCCAGGATTCCATAGGATGCAGCCACAGCAGTTAAAGTAGTATCCAAGAACTATAACTGTGCAGTTTGAATGGGGTCTACATCACAACAAAGCTGGCTTTCCACATTCTACTGTAGGTCAGTTTCTTCTTTTCTGACATACCAAAGTACAAGCACTGAGATCAAGAACCTTACCCACTCAGGGCACCCAAGAGCTCAAAAGATGCAGTTGACTTGTGGCCAGAGCTTAAGAAGCCTTGCTTTTGTTTTAATGTATAAAGTGGTCATCAAGGTTTTTATTCAGATTTTTCCCTTCTTTTCTAGTGTTCCCATGTGGCTCTAGAAGCAGGGAATGGGAATACTTCCATGGTGGATGTTACTACTTCTCTGTCTATGATGTTACTTGGCACACAGCTAGGGAACACTGCGAGGAAAAGAATTCGACCTTGGTAGTCGTTCATGATATGCCTGAGCAGGTAAAGATGCTGGTGGAGGGTTGTGTGTGAACTCTTGGGGGCAAAATTAAATATTATGTGGAAATGATGAAACGACTTCCTAATATCCCACTCATTCACACAACTTTGTCAGGGAACACTTGAAAGTAGAAAAATGGCAAGATAAGGTGCTTGAAAACATTTCTGCCCACTGCTTCTCTGCTGCAAATTGCTTTCCAGGCTACAATCTGTCAGGTTTTAAAAGGTGTAGAGCCAGCCCTCCACATTTTCAGGTTTGACTTTCACAGATCTGATTGTTTGCAAGTTTCTCCAACCTCTGCCCATCCTGGGAGCCTTCCCTCTTGGTGGCTCCAATCAAGTCATGCAGCCCTTTAAAAACATGCCTCAAATCTTCCTCTTCCTCTTCCTCCACCAGCCATTGCCTGGCCAGCTAAATAAGAATGGCTTGCAATCTGATTTCTGAACATCATGAAACCTCTCCCAGTGCCTCCCTCAACATCCAAGGAAAGAGATAGACAAGAGGGAGTAGATATATGGTCACCGTGCCAGCCTACCACCTTTCCCTCTCCTTTCCCTGACCTGGTTTGGACCCTGGGCATTCATTCTCCCCGTGACGCCTAAGCCCCCTTCCCCATACACGTACACATGTTTTGATATTTCTGATTTTTCTTAACCCTAGCAAATGTGAAGGGCTGACTGTATTTATAATGGCAAGAGAAAACCTGTTCAAGTCTTCTTCAGATTGAGAAGTAGGACAATAATTTAAAATAGAGAGGCAGCAGGATGGGAAAGGGTAAAGCATTCATTCTCAAAACAGTTTGAGACAAACTTTTTTTGGGGGGAGGGCTAAATTAAATGGAAACAAGGAATAACCTTTCTGTGCGGAGGGCATGTTTCTTCCTGCCCATGCCCTCTTCTGACCCTGCGTTTTGCCTTACAGAATTTCCTGCAGTCTCGAACCAGGGGTCGTAGCCATTGGATCGGACTCAGTGACGAGAATACTGAAGGAGAATGGAGATGGGTTGATGGCACCAATTACAAAACTGGCTTCAAGTAAGTAAGACACAGTGGGTGAAAATGGTTGCAAAGCACTAAGCCAAATGCAGGATGCCTGGCATGCCCTGTGGCCTTCCAGGTTTATGATAAACCTACCAGGTTTATGGTAATGGGAAGGTAGCAAAAAAACAGGCTACTTGCTGAGATGGGACATGTTGGGAATTCTAATTTAACTCAGGTAAAGCAAAACTGACCACAAACATGGCCACAAACACAGCCCAACATAGGCCATTTCTGCCCTAGACTGTTACAGCGCTATTATTCCATTTGCAACATCCTATGGAATCCTGGGGTTTGCAGTTTCAGGAGGGGCCGGCTGGCCCCTCCTGAAACTGCAAACCCCAGGATTCCATAGGATGTTGCAAGTGGAATAATAGCGCTATAACAGTCTAGGGCGGAAATGGCCATAGAGTTACCTGAGGATGGAGAAGGCCCAACCAGGAATAATTTAGAACTTGTGTGAAGTCTTTAACATGCTATCCTCAATACTGGAGCCTCTCCTTACCCACCTTTTTTCTTATGTGCCTCCAAGTCGGCTCTAATTTACAGGGACCCTCTCCTAAGATTTTCTTGGCAGGATTTGTTCAGAGGTTTTCCATAGACTTTCTCTGAGCCTAGGAGAGTGTGACTTGCCCAAAGTGACCCAGTGGGTTTCCATGGCTGAGCAGGGATTTGAACCCTGGTTTGCAATAGTCCTTGGGCCTTTCTGCACTACACTGTTGTAGTGCTATTATTTCACTTTCCACATCCGATAGAATCCTGGGGCGTGCGGTTTAGGGAGGGGCATTTAGAATTCTTAGCCAAAGAGCTCTGTGGCCTCAGTAAACTGCAGACCCCAAAATTCCACAGGATGTTGAAAGTGGAATAATAGCACTATAACAGTGTAGTGCAGAAAGGGCACTAGTCTATCACTCAAACCACTACACTGCAGGGGGCGCTCTTTTTTCACTATATTCACTTTTTATACTCAAGTTGGTGGTCAAAAGTGTGGCCTCCAGGCCAAATGGAATCCAACAAGGACCCCGGTGTGGCCTATCATCACACTTGCACTTGATGAAATCCCCCACCCATCCTTCCACCCTCTGGTGACCCTGGGAAGGGGAATTCTGCCCCACACAGCTGTTTTAGGCTGGGGAAATTTCTTCCCAAATCAACAAGTAACTTTTGGGCATGTCCTGTTTGGAAAAACAAGACAGCTGCTACTGGGCCTAAAGTAGTCCAGGTGGGAGGGGCAAAAAGATAATGAAATTGACGCCCATGAGGCCTAGCAGGCACAAAAGAAGTTCCATACAAGATAAATGGTGGTGTAGCATTGGAGGAAACATAGTTCTCCAAGGTCCAGAAGGATGGCCCCTAGACCACTACTGCTGTCCCCTCTGGACCTAATCTATACAACCATGAGGTGGGGTGGGGGTTGCAGCTGTTTATCCTTCCTCCTCTAATTGCTAGGGATTCTTCACATATTTTGTCCTTGCCTGTGAGAATGAAAAATGCTTAAAACATTTTTCTGCCTGCCAGAGAAGATTACCAGCGAGCTTGTGATTTTTGTTTTTAAATATCATTATGGGAGATGTTCTTGCAAAAACGTTCCTTCAAAACCTATGCATTTTATACATTTTTTTAAATATGAAAAGCAGTGCTGCTTGCATTAAAAAAAGTGTTTTTAACGTTTAATACAGTGCCTTTTGTGCACGATGCTCATAGGAAGAGTGGTCCTCATAGCAGGGGTTGGTAACTATGGAAGGCTAGAGAATTACATTAGTCTCCTGAATACCTTGAAAGGGGGCACCTGTCCACCAAAACTGCCCCTTAAAAAAAAACACCAGCCTCCAAATGCCCTCTAGGAGGCACAGAGACATTTTCGCCATCCTTTGGGCCTTGCTGGACTATTTTATGTCCAAGAGAGGCCCTTTTTAACACTAGGAAGTGAGCAGAAGTAATTTAATATTAGCTTCCTGTTCTTGGAAGGAAGGCTGCCTGGAAATCTTATTTAGGTTGTCTTGAGTTCCCTGATAGAGGAAAGGACATTACTTACACATAGTAAGTAATCAATGAACCAATGAAGAGAAATTATTCATCTTTTCCAAATTTCTGCCAGAATAATTTGACTGTTCTCCACTTTTAGGCACTGGCAAATGGGTGAGCCCAATGACCATGACAGCCGAGAAGACTGTGCCCAAATAGGTGGACGTGGGGAATGGAATGACATGCCCTGTAACTCTAAAGCCTGCTATGTGTGTGAGAAACCTTTGCTTTTATGAAGAACCATAGTGGGGCTGAGGGGCATACTTCTGCATGCAAAAAGGCAGGACCTGTCTTCACAACCAATGTGCTTCTTAAAATCACTTGACAAGAATGCTGGACAGTCAGATTGCATCGTAGTTTAAAATGATTTTTTTTCCCTCCGAAGCACTGTGATCGAACATTTATACAGAAGGAATGCCCGCTGAGGTCAGTGGGACTTACCTAATGTAAATGCATATAGAATTGCTGCTTCAATAAAATACTCTGCTCTAAATAATCTCTTAGCTAGGTCAGCCTAAGGCTTTCCTCATTCACACAGGGATCTTCTTATGTCAGTAAAAGTCTCCATGGCAAGGGTGGGCAATTTATGGCTTTCTAGATTTCTGATTGCAATGTCCATCAGCTTGGCCAGGATAGTCAAAAGTAAGGGGGGAGGGTCATGTGAGTTGCTGTCCAATAACATAGAGGAGGTTACAAGTTGTCCACCTTTGCTTTAAGAGACTAACTGTCACTCTTTAAAAATTTGGGGACCCTATATCTATTATATGAAGAACAGACTAGGTGATAAATTTTGGTTAGGAATTTGACATTTAGGAAAACAAAACTGAGATATAGAGTTCGATAAATATATAAAGGAAACTTCGTTTTTAAAGTGAGGGGATTTATTCTGATCTGGCTAAAACAACTGAGGTCAGGATATGCAGGAAGTCTAGGGAAGAGGAGAATAGAGGGTAAGGAGAAAGAGAAAACGTTTCTTTTTCCCTTTTCAATAGATCTTCTCTCTTTTTTTCTTTTCCTTTTTCCTTTTCTTTTTTTCTTCATCTCTAGCTTTCTTTTTTTAACTTTCCTCAGGATTTTTTTCCTGTTTTTCTTCTGAGTGTTACTTTTGTATAACATGTCCCATTGTTTCATGAGTTGGTACTTTCCTTGCCCGTTGGTAGTAGAGCTAGGTGTATGTGTATTTGTATGGCTATGTGTATTTTTTGTGAAACTCAATAAAAATTAACTAAAAAAAAAAACTGGCCATGCTTAATTTGTAGAAAACATGTATATCAAGATTTAAGTCTTTCTGAAAACATTACTCACATCTTGAAATTATCCAGTCTCTAACATAGGGAAATCTCTGTAGTTTCTCAGTGGTAAGGGACTCTGTACTGGTTGAAAGACATTTTAATCCTAGGGATAGAATTCTTCACTAATTTCTTTCTTGAAGGAAACAAGAAGTAACAGTAGCAGTTTTCTTCCCACTGGAAGGTTATTTGCAATTTGGGACATATTCTACACACAATTGTCATGTGGGCATTTTGTGCAGGAAACAGCATTTTCAGTGCAGGAAACAAAACTTCCTGTGCGGGAAACAGCATGTCCTGATAGAAAAGAGTTTCTCTTCTTGTTTCCAGATATTCCCCTTTGTTAAAGCAGGGGTTCTCAAACTTGGGTCTTCAGGTGCTTTGGACTTCAGTTCTCAGAATTCCTGACCATTGGCCACACTGTCTAGCGTTCTGGAGGTAAAGTGCAAAACACATGGAGAACCAAAGAATCATTGTTTTAAAGATCAAAGCTGGGTAAGAGCTGGGTATTTCTCACCAGCTCTTCTAAGACTCCAGATTAGCTTGGTGCCTTCACGTACGTGGTAGCCCAAAATGTCACTCCACTCAGTTTCTATACATGGATATCGAGTTGGGCAACAATATTGGGCCAGGCCTCCCATGCATTGCTTTTCAAAATATTGTTGAGAGCACTGCAGTTGAAGCTAAAATCTATTAGTTCACATGGTTTGCTCTTCATTCACATCACTGGAAGGTCCCTGCTTCTTCTTTAAATATAGCCTCACTGTAGCCAACATTTTTCCTGACCTGATCTTTATATACTTTGGGAATTTCTGTTGTATCCACCCTATGACAAGATTACAGATCATATAACCTCAAGTCTAAAATGGTTCCAGTTTTACTTCTAATATTTGTCCCTTTTACACCTTATTTTTCCCTGGCCATTTTAAATTGAAATGTCATTGTGTGACAAGAAGCTTTCTTAGCCGAACTTATGGAAGCATTTCCCCAAAACAGCATCGGTGTACTCCATGTTTAGTTAAGCAAGAAGCACTCACAGTATTTTGTGAACAACTTTAGCAGTGTCATGCATACTTCTCTTTTGATGATTTTTCAGCATTCCTTGGGAAAATGGTTTGATAATTATCCTCTCTCTTACAAATGCACAGAAGCACACAACTGATTTTGTTTACCATCATTAGCAAGAGAGTATGGCCAAGCCAAATACATGTAACCATGTTGCATGAAACTATCTATGTGTTTATGTGAGTCATCCATGATGCATTGCCCTCCACAGCAGTGGTGCATCTCATGTCAGTAGAGCAGTGAATCCATTCCAGGTTTTGGCTAGCTTTTAAGGAGCTATGCAAGGATCTGAACCTATTTAGGAATAAGGGGTCAGAACCTTGGAGAGCTCCCTTAAACCCAGGATTAAAACCTGGAATGGATTCACCACTCTACTGTCATGGGAGTCACCAGCCACTACCACTCCATATTAATGGGTTTTCTTCTCAGTGACATCATCACACAGTCAAATCTGATCAGATACACAGCATTCGTTCCAATTATTACTCCATGATCGTTTGGGATTGCCCATGTGAATAATCTGTGAGGAAGAGGGAAGCAACAGCTGCAAGAAGAAAAACTATGCTGATGCAGCAGCAACATATATGGCAAATAATGTCGACAGATAGGATGGGGAAAGCTAAGTCATCATTTTTCAGAAATAATTCCTGCACACATCTTGAGAGCACTATTTTGGGCCTCAAACTGACATGGGATAAATATTCAGCACAGTATAGTCATCATTCTATAATTTTCAATTCCTTTTTACCCGCATTTACTATTGCAACTAGCACCAAGACAGCTGCATCTTCTCACTTTACATTAGATTAAGTCTCAAGTCAAACATGTGTTCATTACTCTAAAAGTATGATCATGCTGCATATGTGTATTTTCAGATAGTTCTGATAGGTCTGGTTTAGATAGTTCAGATAGTTCTAGGGTGTCATAACATTATATTCAGCACACATATAGGGATAGCCTATATACACAGACTAAATTTATGCAGTCATTGACTTATTTACATGTATTGTTCAGTATGTATAGACTATATCCAGATAGCTGACCTGTTCATTTCAGCATCTAATGTTTTACTGAATGGACATACACTCTGGATTGAATGAAGACACATGTGGTTGTGAACTGATGAAAGTATGTTCAGAATATAAAGTCTGGCCCTCTGCAGAATATCAGGCACAAGCTTTTTTTATCCCAGAAGAGAAGTCATGGGAGAGGAGGATTTTATGTGGAAGAGGAAGTTGGAGGAAGGGCTGAAGATATGAAAGAGTAAAGAGACCAAGGATTGCATAGAGAAAGCATGCAAATAAAATGCACCAACTAGAGAAGATGGTGGAAGACAGATCTGCAGCCAATGTCCTTGCACAGAATTCATTCAGTAGTAGCTTTGGGACCAG
This sequence comes from Iguana delicatissima, assembly GCA_948472985.1. Classification (NCBI taxonomy): domain Eukaryota; kingdom Metazoa; phylum Chordata; class Lepidosauria; order Squamata; family Iguanidae; genus Iguana; species Iguana delicatissima. Next base: position 79,617 of record CAOKZL010002599.1, on the reverse strand, counting down.
AGAGCTGAAGTGAATGGAAGAGAGAAAGATTCAGATTTTCACATTTTTGTTTATATTCATACCTAAATCAGATCAGGCTAGGTCTCAATTGTTCTGATCTGAAGTGGAGCCAAATATGAATTGCCAAAACTGGCTCCAAACTTTCCATTAATCTAACCTTACCCAGATTGCTGATTTATACAATCATACAGTTAACTTCTGCAGAACTAAGATGTGATAAATTATTTTTGTTGTTTCACATATGTGCGAGCATGAATTTGAAGGCATGTCTGCCCTGCCCCTGTAGACTGATCCACCCTAATTTTTGCTTTTAGTATAAAGTTTATTAATATAGTTTCATTTATGTGTTCAAGAACAGGTTAAAACAATGAATGTGGCCAAAGTTGGTAGCTTGATCCAAGAAGAGGAAAATTCCCCTGATAGTCCTGTTCAGAAATTTTATCATTGATCAGCTAAGAAATAGGGTGATGTATTTATCTTCCCACCATGCTCCAAAAATACTTTGGATCAATGCAGAGGTGGGCCAGAATCTAAAGGTCTCAGAAATGGTGCCAGGACAAAACAGTGGAGGGAAAGAACCAAAGAGGAGTGTCATCATACCCTATAAGCCCTATACTGCAGAAATTGTTGGAAATGTGATGAAAAGATGGGATCTTTTTTTCATATGTGGTGGACATGTAAGATAGCCAAAAAATTTTGGAAGGGGGTACATGATGAAATTCATAGAATTTGTAAGTTGAATTTTGAAATGAAACCAGAATTTTGCCTGTTAAATATGCTAGACCAACAAAAGGAAATAAGAAGTTATCAGAAGATATTATTGTATTTAATAACCGCGGCAAGGTTAACATATACACAACACTGGAAAGAAAAGAAATATATTGATATTGAGGAGTGGAAGTTAAAAGTTCTGGATATGATAGAGATGGAAAAATTAGCATTTTCTTTGAAGAATAAACCTACCCAGAATTTTGAAAAAGAATGGAAAGAAGTATTGGATAGGGCAAAGATATAAATGTATAAGAAATCAAGAAGAAATAATGTAATCCTTCTCTTCTCTGTATAATGGAAATTATGTTTATATGTAATAGAAATAAGCAATTGCAACTGGATGATTTAAGCCTGGAAGTGTGTGTGTGTGGGGGGGTGATTTTCGAGATTAAATCTTAATAAAAATTATTACAAAAATAAATAAATAAATAAATAAACAAACAAACCCATCCTGCAGGATGCGCTATTTTCACAATGACATCTTTATGGCTAAAAAACTTCATCAAGGCAGCCTGACCAGAAAGTGTGTTGCCAGGTGAAGCTGACCTAAGACATATTCAGGTCATGAGTTCAGAGAGGATTCGGCAGGGAAACCCTGACGCTAATGGGCTTGGGCTGATCCTTTCAACACTCCAGGTTCTTTGCACTTCTAAATCCAATTGAGAGCTGTGGCCGGGCCTGCTTCTTCTCTCAGACTGGTATGGCAGCTTCCCAGTCTGATAAAAGTGCCCTGAAACTTCACACAGCTCTGCCTTCTCTGTTAAAACACCACCTTTATGTAAAAGAGGGGAACCCTTTCAGTGATCGTTTGGAACCTCTTTATAGCTTTATGGTAGCATGGTTCTGTTTGGTTTTAACTACTGTATATCATTCTGCTGAGTCAATCTTTGTGAAAATGAACTGTGATATTTGTTAAAATAACATTCAGAACAAAGTATTGGATTTCGTATGTATGTCAAAGCTCAAACAGTTCTGCAGAATTGGTATAACCAGTTTCCTTATATCATTACACTAGTATACAAGCACAGATACCACAAACAGCCCTTTGGCTACCCTTTCACCCAAAGGCTCAGTTTCCAAATCTAAGCCATACTTTGTGACCAGATTCTATAATGCTTTAACTTCTCTTCTTCCCCTCTCTAGGCTTTCTCTAAGAAATAAAGCCCCTCCACTCACCCAACTCCCTGGCTGACTGAGGGACTGTCTGACTGAAGGACTGAAGATGCCAATCAGAGTGAAGATGCCGTCCATATATTCTCCCTTTCAGGCCACCAGCTTCTCCCTCTCACTGTTGGACGGAGTTTCTCTCCTGCAGAGTTATTCTCGTTGCCCGGCAACCTGTTGCTGGGACTCTGGCACTCAGAATAGCCACGTTCCCAGAATTCTGTCATCAGGGTAAACTGCCCAGGTGAAGCAGTCAGGGACCACCCCTTGATCTTGCTCTACAGAAATCCTCCCTACACCCCCTGCCAGCCCAAACTTTAAGAGATTGTCATGACTCCCATCCATGTTTTGTTATCTGGAATTAAGGCAATCAGCTCATTCCAGACTCCTTTGTCAGTTCCATTGGAAAGCCATTATGGCAGTGGTTCTCAACCTGTGGGTCCCCAGATGTTTGTGGACTTCAGGTCCCAGAAGCCCCAGCCACTACGGTCAATGCTCAGGGCTTCTGGGAGCTGAAGTCCAAAAACATCTGCGGACCCACAGGTTGAGAACAACTGCCATAATGGCTTTGCCAGAATATCCCTTTAGGGCATGAAATAGGGTATATAAACTCTAGCTTCAGCCCCAGCAAATTGTAACGTATTGGACATAGTACCCAGACTGCTGTTCGTCTGTGCTACCCTCAGGTGCTGTCTGGACCCCTCCGCTTTGGCCTTCTTCTTCAGAACTGGTACCTATTACACTGTCCACCCCAAATCTCTCTCTATCCTACCTTCTATACCTCACTTTCTAATAGCCTTGTATGGTTCTCCAGAGTGTCTGACATTTGTCAATTCGAATAAAATACTTTGTATAACTTTAAACTGGAGAACTCTCTAAAGTTAGTAGTGGTATATATAGGTGGAAAGATCCTGCTGTTACCCTTTTCTCATGGGCCTCCTTTGAGCTATAATTCCCCCAAATTCTAAGAAGATGCTGGCACTGCAGGTGGACCCCAATGTCCCCCATCACGTAGGGTAACAGGAGACTTGGTAACATGGCAGAACAGTATGTTAGAGATGAAGAGACAGCAGGGTCACCCTGGAATAGTTGAGACCATTCAGAAACCTGTGAACACTGCCTCTAAGGGTATCCTCTTCATTCCTAAGAGTGGAAGTTGACCTTGCTTTTATCAGGGCAAGAATTCATGCAGAATCTATACTTTATGGGAAAAGACTGATAAACATGAAGGAAAGTAATGCAGCAAAGTTATGGACAACATTATTAATAGAATAAACCTGTCACTGGTTGTTGTGAGGACGCCCAGACCTCCTTAAGCCAGAAGAACAAATATTTTATTAGAGACAGAATTTTTGTGGTAGATTCATATGAAAATGTGCTTGCCAGCATGGTATAGTCTTTTAAAGAGAGGATAATATTTTCAATAGTATTTCAAAAATAACATTTGTTGCCCTCAGAAAAACCTTCACTGCCCTCCATTTACAAACAATGCTTTCAGCTTACTTGGATGTGAGGCATAAAGGGATCCACTATATACAGTAGTTATGTATTGGGGGCTCTATGGGGAAGATCCAGTTTATTAGTTACTACACTGCCCATTATACAGTGACCCTGAGTTCATTTCATGCGAGATCTTCTGACAGAAAGGGCCAGTTGGGTGTTCCTTGATCCATTAGCAGGTCATACTAAATGTGTTACGGTAACCTTTACAGCAGCAGCTTCAAAGAGCCTATGCAAATTTTTACAGACATTGATAGTGGAGTGCAAGGGGAAACTGTTGTTATAGTTGCCATTATTAATGTAGACCTGTAGTGATATATTATTGTCTTATTGTATTGACAACCACATTGGTTTTGTACTCTCCTACCATTCACATGGTCCTACTGTCATACCCAAGTAAATGTCTTGGTTGCCTTTGATTTGTTTTAGCACATATATTGTATTAAGACAGTGTTTTGTAACTGTTGTTGCACCACAGATGAATAAAACTAATCTAATCTATTAAAGATGAATTAGACAAAGATTGGGCAGCTACATTAGAACGTTTACATGTGTAGCTTACTAAAATATTTGCAAGAGTAAATTGAGAAATTCAGACCATTGAACAAAAGCAAGAGCTCTTGCAACAGAAAGCCTTGTTTATTACCTATTGGGACTTGCTGGATGCTGTTTTTGGATCTACACAGACCTCTCCAGATTTGGGGGTGGGGGGCAAAGGAAGTTGGATAACCAATTTGGCCAATAAACCTTCTTTCATAATGCTATAGACCAGAGCTTTCCAAACTGTGTGTCGCAGCACGTTAGTGTGTCAAGTGCAGTGTGTAGGTGTGTTGCGCAAACGTAACAGGTAGAGGAGCTGCCTCTCCCACCACTGTAGTGGGCCAGGCCCGGGTGAAGGGGCTGCCTCTGCTGCCACCGCTGCCCCAGACTGAGGAAGACCCCGGCGAGTGTGGCAGCGGGCCAGGCTTGGGTGAAGGGACTGCCTCCACTTACTGAATTACTTAACTGAATTATTGTGCCATGTAATTATGCATGTCTAAAAAGTGTGTCACCAACATGAAAAGTTTGCAAAGCTCTGCTATAGACGATTGGCTAATCATAGCTCTCTTCTTTGTCTTTGCTCGTTATTGTCTCTGAAGACTTGGGTGGAAATGCTTTCTTTTTTAAAAAGTACTATGTTCTAAAAGAGCCAGCATGGTGTAGCAGACAGACTATGGCCGTTTCCGCACTAGCCTGTTATAGTGCGATTATCCCACTTTCAATGTCCTATGGAATCCTGGGATTTGCAGTTTAGGGAGGGGCCTCAAAGGATGTTGAAAGTGGAAAAATAGCGCTATAACAGACTAGTGTGGAAATGGCCTATGACCCTGGAGACCAGGATTTGGGTACCCATTCGGCCATGAAAAGCCACTAGATGCTCTTGGAGGCATCACACACTCTCAGCCCCAGAAAACCTCATGATAGGTATGCCTTAGAGTTGCCATTAGTCAAAATAATTTGAAGGCACACCACCACCACCACCACCACAACAACATGTTCCAAAAATCTTACTGTTTCATCATAAAGGCCCTGTGCTCCCTCTCTCATTCAGTAAGGAACAGAACGTACGCCTTTTAATCAGAACTAGATAACCATACAATCCTTTTCAAAGAGGTGTATTTTTTTCTACAATATATCCTTTATTTTATTTTTTAAAAAACCAGCCTCTAAGTAAGAACAAAGTATTGCTGTTCATGCTATGAATTACCTTTTGGATATTCCATGACAGTCCTAATATCATGTGTTGTGTTTATTAAAAAGCAAAAACAAGAACTGTAGCAACTGATAGAACAAACAATAGTAACACATCCTCCATTTGTTTTCCTCCAATAGTATTTCATTGTCCCCCAATGAGATATTAAGAAAGATCATTACTCATGATAAATACAATTTAGCAGCTGGAGGAAACAACTATGTCTTTTAAAGACAAAATGGAAGATGCTGAAAAATGCAATCACCATTCCAATCTGCAAACACATGGGAAAAATAGGAATTTATTCACATTTCTAGCACCTTGGCTAAAATCAAGTTTGCCCACAAAGGATAATGTTGATCATCCCAGAAACCTTATCAAGCGATTTGTGCGACATATACACAAAATACACATTCTACAGAGTCTACATAGCCAACTTGCTCTGTGACACTGAACTGGCAAACTAGGAGTCTTTCGAGATACTGTTTCTGTGATTTTTATAGAAGAGAAGATCACTAAAGCCATACGCCAATCAATTTTCAAAAGCAACTGAGCTAAGGATCTATTGTCAAAGGCAACTGAAGCAACGGGAATGGGTCCCTGCCGCACCAGGGCAAGAAGTCATTTCACGGGAGTGACTGAGTGGGCCATGCATCTCTTTCCTCGAAAAGAGGAAAAAAATCCAGCGGACTCAGGAGGATAAATGGGACAGGGGGATGTGACTGCTATCTGCAACACCTGCTATGCAAAATAGTTGCCTCAGTCTGTAATGGTGTTGTCAGTACAATTCCTTAGTGGCAAAGCTCACAGCTTAAATACAGAAAGTTCCTAGTCATCTCAGCTGATTAAAAGAATCTCAACATCAACTCCACCATGGAAGTGGCAGAGCAACAAAACCACCGCAGATGATCAACATCTTAGGGATAGTAGCAACAGGCTTTTCCCATGAATCTCCAACCCAACCAGCATCAATAAGATCAAACTGTGCCAGAATGATTCTTCATCTAATATATAAAATTCAAAGTTTTTTTGTCTGTATCAGGCAGAGAAGACCTCATATGACTGGCTGCCTAACAAGATTCTATGGAATCCTGGGGTTTGCAGTTTAGGGAGGGGCCTTTAGACTTCTCAGCCAGAGAGCTCTTGGGCCTCAGTCAGCTGTGTCTGTCTTGAATAGGCCAGTTGCTATGGAGATGAGGCTTAGCAGCAAGGAGGAGGGCAGTGTATCTCCTCAGGAACCCAACAGAGGTATGATAATAACTCTGAATACAGATTGGATTGGGGAATATAGGGAAAAGTTACAGGTACTGGATCAGACAGTTTGGGGAATTAGAGACACAAGATGTCAAATCTTTCTAACAAGTACTACCTATGAGAAAATAAAATCCTGAGCAACACCGAGTATATACCCTAGTGATTAAATGCAGAAAAGTATGTACGAACACACAGCAAAATACTCCACATTCTATAGCATAACTGGAGCTGGATCAATGTGATGGGTCTGCTGAGGGCGCGTCTTGAGCCCTATAGGAAGAGAAATATCACAGCACAGTCGTACAAATTATGTGTGCTTTATCATTCTAATGGTCCAAGATGAAGGTCCTTTCCACACGGCATTTGCCTTGCAAAAGGGTGCCTGGAGCGTTGCGCAATTATGAGGAGCGATCTGCATGATGCACTCATAATCGCGCGATGCTCCAGAGGCCAGCAGGCACCAATTGCACACCTTTTCATTTTTGACTGGAAGCCAAAAATGGTGTGCGATCACTCATTGCTCCTGGGCCCCGTGCACACTTACCTGGCTTACAGAACCTCCGGAGCCACGTCGGTTGCGTTCCTTCCCCAGTGCAGCCTGGGAAACTCCCAGGCTGCACTGTGGAAGGAAGAAGCGGGGCTCTCGCATGAGTAGGCTGCTCGTGTGGAGCTGAAGCAGCAGGGACATAAGAGCCTCTCGCCGGAGGCTGCTTGCATGATCTCTACACCCCAGCACCAGAAAAAGGTGAGGTGTGGAAAGGGCCAAAATGTTCCCTTAGAACAAATTCAGTGCACATTCAGGAACGCTACACACTTCCATTTGCTGATTCAGCTCAGGAAGCAGAAAGGTTGGAAATTCCTCCTAGGCTGGACCTGAAACAGGACATGGATGACTTAATTGGATTTCCTGCCCTCTGCATTTTTGAGAAATAACAGGCCAGCAGGAACCCACATGTTTTATTTCCCGGTATGCTTCCTCAATTTTCTGGGTATATTATAAAGTTCATTAAGAAGAGAAGTACGAAACCCAAAGAACGATGGCTTCCCTAGGTATTATGGAGCAGCATGAGGTAGAGCTGGTGGAGACCAAAACCATCACAACACCAGAAACACCAGGTAAATAGCTGCAGACTTTGCTTAAGTACAATGATAGATTTAACATTGACAAACCAGTGGGGTTTATCTAAGAGCAACCTTCTCTCATTCAGTCCAAGTGTGTCCTCCCATCCAGGTTGGAATGCTGAATAGACAGGGTTCTGTGAACTGGAAGCTGGTATCATATTTCTAATCCATAGTACCACTTACCTCCAAACTCTGGAGCAGTTTTTCCAGAAGCACAAAGCCTTGTTACCTTGCCAAACCTAGGTCAAAAAGTAGAAGGGGCATGGATTTGGCTTTTGAAAAGAGCATGGATTTGGCTTTTGAAAAGATAAATACGTCAACTCCGAACTAGAGAGAGTATATCAAGAGGAAGAACCCATATGAAGTGATTATTTACTGCTATCAAAATAGATTTGAGATGAGAGACATTTTCCAGGAAATTAAAAAAAAGCGTGATATGAGGGGGGAAATGTCCATGCAGATTTTAATAATATGATAGAAAAGATGCCTATCAGATTTGGAAAGATGATTTGGTGGGAGAAGAGAAAAGGATTGGATGAGAACAATAGCTTAAGGATTTTAGCTGGTGATGTAGAATTTATGTTTGGATAGGTTTATTAATAGTATTAACAACAATATAATTTCTTGCTTTTTCTTTTCTTTTCTTCCTTAGGATTAAGAGGTTAATATATTAGGACTTTGTCCTCCTTAAGTAAACAAGCAGGGTCATTCCCTGCTAATTTTGCATAATTTTTATCTTTATTGTAGAATTTTAATTTTGGAAAAAACAACATGCTTTATAGGATAGAAAGAAGAGTAGTAATTCATATTATAAACTTTATAATTATATGTTATAGCTTAATGAGAATATGGTAGAATATGTATAATAATGTTTGAACAACAACCCATTATCTGAAGGTTGGAAAGTCTATTTGTATACGTTATATCCCCTTGTTCATCTCCGGCCATTTCCTCCCTACATAGTGCTATTATTCCTCTTTGAACATCCTGTGGAATTCTGGGGTTTGTAGTTTTCTGAGGTCAAAGAGCTCTCTGGCTGAAAATTCTAAGTACCCCTCTCTAAACTACAAATCCCAGGATTCCATAGGAGATTGTATAATAGCACTACAACAGTGTAGTAGATTAGTAGGTATATGTGTATTATTTTAGCTTAGGCCATTTCCGCACTGAACTCATAGCGCAATTATTCCACTTTCACATCCTATGGATCCTGGGGTTTGCAGTTTCGGGAGGGGCCCGAAACTGCAAACCCCAAGATTCCATAGGATGTTGAAAGTGGAAGAATCGCACTATAAGAGTGTAGTGTGGAAATGGCCTTAGTTAAGTTTTGGTATGTCTCTCTGTTGTTATATTGTTTCTTTGTATTTTTCTTATGTGTAGTTTTAGACAACTTAAAAATGTGTTTAATAAAAAAAAAATTAAAAAAAAATCTGGTGGTCATTTCTTTACAAAATTATCTCCTTGGTTTCGGTGAAAAGGGAAATCCCAACTACATCTCTAGGTTGGTGCTGTAAAAGACCCAGTCCGGAGGTTTCTTTAGGATAAGAATAGATTGAATGGATCCAGGCACAGCTTTAATTTTCTGTGGCTTATCAACAGCAGAAACACTACTAGCGGTAGATGTATGTGTGCAGGACTCTCCACAAGTTAAGGGACAGACATGCTTCTTTCTCTAACCCGCTTAATCCCCTTTAGATGACAAATGCATTTTATGTTCCATTGAGTTCAACTAGACTTATTTGATTCCAGCATTAAATTTTACTGGTTTTTTTATTACCTAGTGATTGTGTGATAATAGTTATACTGAAGGGCAGCACAGGAATGTTTATGTTTTAAGTTTGAAAATTAATTATAATCTGTATAAAATATAGAACTTCCCCACAGAAAATTTTACATTCTCTTTTTCTCATCTTTTGAAAGACAGAGACTCTCGACGCTGCAAATTAAGCTCTGCCTTCCTAATGTTCCTGCTACTGGCATTCTCTTTCCTGCTGATCTTCATATTGTTTGTTCTTGTCTCTCTCAAAAGTAAGCCACATGTTCTTTCGAAGTATGAACTACTTTGCCATCCTAAAAGTAAAATGTGGTGGAAATGGGAGGAGGTTATTTCCCTAGACACATGGTCAGATCTGACCACAGGACCACAGAAATCCAGAAAAACAGCTGGTGTGGTCATAGATGCTCCTTCTGAACATTTCTGACAATGCTAATGGAGAAAAGCATTTAATTCTAGAACTTCTTACTCCAATAGAAGGCAACTCAGCCATCAAAAGTGTCTACACACCAATGAAGCTTGTGTTGGATGAAAAATGAATTTGATTTCTTTTTTTCTCCTAAGAATATTGCAGAGCTTGCAAATTTCTTCTTGGGCCATTTCCACACTACACTGTTATAGGGATGTTATTCCACTTTCAACATCTTGTGGAATCCTGGGGTTTGCAGTTTAGGGAGGAGCCTTTAAGAATTCTCAGCCAGAGAGCTCTTTGGCCTCAGTAAACTACCAACCCCAGAATTCCACAGGAGGTTGAAAGTGGAGTAATAGTACTATAACAGTGTAGGGTGGAAATAGCATAAGTTTGAAAGAAATAACTAAAGATGGTTTTTAAAAAATCAACTGGGGTCAGTGAGAGCAAAGCTAGCCATCCACCCAGTTCTCAGCAATGTGGTTTTAAATCTCTGTGTATATTCAATAGTGTTGGTCTCATTGAATGTGAGTTGCCATCTCTTTCTTTCCAGTTGGCTCCTTATTTTTTCACCACTATGTAGGATCAAATACAAGATGGTCTTGTGTATATAGAGACTAGAAGTACCTACTGAATTTGACTGGTGCAGATGCTTGAGAATTTTATTCAGGTTTTTATATGTGTGTGTGTGTGTGTGTGTGTGTGTGTATCTCAAAACCTTCCGAAGCTCTCAGTTTTCTCAATAGATTCAGTGGGGAAAATTTGCCTGGAACAAAGGTGTCAGATTACCCTCAAGAAATGTCTGGACCTATTCCAACCTTCCAGGTCACTGTGGTCTTCAGCAGAGACCATCTTGTCTGCACGGTTACCTGTGGGTTTTGGCATAGAAATGGCATGACACAAGGTGATTCTGTGGAGTACCTGTCCCAAGGGATAATCTGCCATCTGTGATCATTAAATGTCAGTGCTGATATCTTTTAGGTGCTTCTAGACAATGTATGATAATTTCAATACTGTTGGGGGGAAGAGTACCCAGGTAAGAGGACAAGGCTCTTGCATTTTTTGTATTTGTACACAGATGGAAATTTTAGCAGCTGTTAAGTTCTAATGCAAGCTGCACTTATAATTACTTTTCTTACTTAATCACCAAAGCAAGAGCCCAGTGATCTTCCTTTGCATCCAGCCACTTAGCTGACCTGTGTTATTCTAGGTCTCTCCACAAGTAAAGTCCCAACCCAAAGCCTGGAGTTAGTTACTGGGTAAATGCATGATTGCTGCAACAACACAGAAACACATGCTTGGTAGGAAATACTGCAACTCCAGGAAAAGTAATAACTGCGTTTTGAAACTGCACTTTATAAATGTCCTTAAATGTGGTGTCTTCCTTTCCAATAACTTCAGCCTCCAGATTATCTTCAGAACTGAGAAATTTGCATGATGACCTCAACAAATCACAGGGAAGCAGCAGCATAGAATGTAAGTGTCTTTTGATTTTAAAAGTTTGAGTCTGTGGATCACCACAAGCCTTTTCCCCCCTGAATATCAGTGCCAGTTGGGGGTGGTGAGTAACCATAGCTGAATCAAGCCCTAGATAGCATTTTATTAGAGTCCAGGTTCTTACTAAGCCACTGGTTAGAACTGTAGAACCTGTTCGCTGAAGTACACCGAGCAGAACACGCTGCTGTGTTAACCAGACAAAAGGAGGAGGCCACATTCATAGTGTATATGTACATGAAACTCAGGATGCTGCCAGCCAATGTAAAGAGTTTTGTTACCCTGTGTGTTGGGGGTCCCGGGAGGGGCACCCAAATAACCAAACAACAACAAGCAAAGATGGGGAAATTAACTGGAGCACTCACTTAAGCTAACAAGAGGCAGGGCAACTTTGCGAGGATCTTGTAACCCTATGTATAGGGGGGTCAGGTCAGTCAAGCAGTCAGACAGTTTTAAAATAGCAAAAATGATGTTTTATTAAAGACAGACAAACACTTAAGATGACACAACCACACAGCTAACTAACAAATAAGAAATGAGAGTTTTTGGGGGAAATGGGTGATACAACACCTTTCTCGTAGTCCTGAAGAAGCCAAGGATGGTAATGAAGAAACTCAGCGTGGTGGCCGAGGGGAGTTCACTTGACAGAGTGGCAGCAAGGCAGGGTGGTAGTCCGGAGTGATCCGAGGAAGCTCTCGGAGCTCGGGGTTTTTATGGGAGAAAATATGACTGTGGGCTAGTCTGTAGTTGGGAGAGAACAATGAGGTTTGGGCGCGAGACAATGTCTCCGAAAGGTCAGCATTTAACATGATTGATTTAAGTCCGAATTGACAATAGGATGGCCAGTATGCAGATACAGCTTGCCTGGGCAGTGGAGTGTCCAGCTCGCCAGGGTGCCTGCTAGAGGTAGGGAGCACTTTGTATTAGCGTGCATCCTTAATGAAGTGTTTGTTTCAGGAGGTCTCCTAAAGCAAGATCTGGCTGTGTCTGGCTTGCTTAGTTGTAAACAGAAATGATTCAGCAATTAATATCCGTGCCTAGCTCCGTGCTTGTTCGGGGGCCTCACAAACAGTTGGCTAAGGGTGGCAAAATAAGACTGAATTGTGATATCAAAATGATATCTAATGTCTACCGAAGCCAGGCCAGTTCACGGTGATAACAGTTTATTCTGTCCACCAATTGCAATGACTGATGTTCAAGGAGAAAAGTCATAATTCAGTGGCAGATAACTTGCATTATAGATACAGTCTCCAGAATCTCCACTTAGAACTGCAGTAGAGTACTGCGTAAGGTCTTGGAAAGCCTTCAGTGAAAGACAGCAATGCTGCTGAACCAGCTCTATTTCCTCAAGGTTGAGAAAAGCAGAGCTATATGGACCAATAGTCTGGTTCTGTATTCCCCAGTTTCTTGTGTCACTGTCCCCTTTGTTGCTTACTATTATTTCCTTATATAATTGAAATGAGATCTGAGCATATACAGTCCAAGACAACTTGGGGCAGTGGGTGAGATTTTCAGGTTCAGAACCTGAGACTTAAGGCTCAGCCCCCAGAGTTCTTAGCTGCTTCTGTCCCACACACTGAGTACTGATATCGGTATCAAGGCTCTCCTCAGAACTAAGGGACATACACACGCAGCTGAAGCAAATTCAAAGAAGTTGCCAGTTTGAGGGTAAGTATAACATTCTTCTCATTGCCTCAAACAATCATCTTGGCAGAGCTGGCACTTTGCAGAGTTTCATCAGTAAAATACAGAAGGCTGTTGCTCCAAGGAGCTTCCAACCTAAAATATAAGGTGGGGGAGGCAACACAGGGAAGGAAAAGGGAGGGAGAAACAAAGGGACTTTCCGCACTACACTGTTATAGTGCTATTATCCCATTTTCAGCATCCAGTGGAATTCTGGGGTTTGTGGTTTCCTGAGGCCAAAGAGCTGTCTGGTTGAGAATTCTAAACTGCAAACCTCAGGATTCCATAAGATGTTGAAAGTGGAATAATAGCACTATAACAGTGTAGGTGGAAAGGCCCAAAGACAGCAAGAGATTAACATGAGCTCATGCAGTTACAGATCAGGTGGGTGACTCCTGGAAGCAAAGGCTAAAGCCAAGAGTGTTGTGAGAAAGGTGGAGTGTGATGAGGGATTTGCAAGATGACAATGGGATACGGGATTACAGTGAAGTTCACAGGGGATGGAATGAAGTAGGGGTCAGTAAATAATGGAGCTAGGGGAAGAATGGAAGGAATTCTATTGAGGGAAGAGATTTAAGGGAAAGGACTGGAGGAACAAAGTTCATAGACAAGAATCGGGTAGGAAACAAGGCTGTTCAGAAACTATGCAGAAGGTTGACGTTGTTAGGTATCCCATGCTTTTTTCATCCTGTGACCTGGAGACATTTGTGCTTCTTTTCAGAGACCAAAAGTTGGAAGTTTGGTTTCCCTCTTTTTTGAATTATAACAATGCCTCTTCTTTCTTTCCAGTGGTAGTATCAAGACTGGGTTCAGAGCTGAACAGCCTGCAAAATGACCTGAACCAAACTAAAGCAAACATCCAGGTTGACTGTAAGTGCCTCTCCATTGTTGTTTGGAGAACAAATAAATCTTCCCTTCTCCATTCCATCTACACTATCTCAGACTGTTGCTAAACCTCATTTGTTATATTGTGTCACTTCCCCCAATCCTTTTATGTAACTCTGAAATATGCTCTCAGTCTTTCTACTATCAGACTGTATCAGTATTGAATAAAAGTAAAGTCTCTTCTAGACTGATGTGAAGTAATGCAACATCTCACAATATATTTCCTTGGATTTGGCTGGCAGACATCTCCTCTGTGTCCATTTGCACGTCAGTGTGTCCTTTTGGAGGGCCCTTTGTATGGGATGCAATAGCTTCTTGGATTTCCAAAGATCTTTTTAAACTGGGAGCAGGGTTTGCTAAAGTGGTCCTATGGTTAAAAGGGAAAAATTTTTCCTCTCTGAATTTGTTTTCCAAAATTCCTAGGACTATAGTGTTATAGTGCAAACTTTCACTGATTTCATTGATACACTGCTGCACTATAACATTGCTAGAATCATAAATTATAGAGTTGGAAGAGACCACAGGGGCCATCCAGGTCAAACCCCTGCCATGCAGGAACCCATGTCAAATCACCCCCAACAGATGGCCACCCAGCCTCTGCTTAAAAACCTCCAAAGAAGGAGACTTCACCACTCTCCTAGGTAGCATATTCCACTGCCAAACACCTTGGAGTGTCAGGAAGTCCTTTCTGAGGTTCAAGTGGAATTTCTTTTCCTGTAGTTTGAATCCATTGCTCCTTGTCCTAGTCTCTGGAGCAGTGGAAAACAAGTCCACTCCATCCTTGACATGACAGCCCTTCAAATATTTAAACATGGCTATCATGTTTAGCCTTCTCTTCTGCAAAGTAAGCATACCCAGTTCCCTAAGACATTCCTCATAGAGCGCATGGCTTCCAGACCCTTCACCATTTTGGTCACCTTCCTCTGGACACGCTCCAGCTTCTCAATATCCTCCTTGAAATGAGATGCCCAGAACTGGACACAGTATTCCAGATGAGGTCTAACCAAAGCAGAATAGAGTGATACCATTACCTCCCTTGATTTAGATACCATACTCCTATTGATGCAACCAGGAATCGCATTAGCTTTCTTGGCTGCCGCATCACACTGCCGACTCATGTTCAGCTGGTGGTTCACCAAGACTCCTAGATCCCTTTCATATATACTGCTATCCAGCCATGTGTCCCGTATCCTATATTTGTGCATTCCATTTTTTTTCTGCCTAAGTATAGGACCTTACATTTTTCTCTGTTGAAATTCATTTTGTTAGCTTTAGCCCAGCTCTGTAGTCTCTCAAGGTCATTTTGAATTTTGATCCTGTCCTCTGGCATATTAGCAACCCCTTCCAATTTGGTGTTATCTGCAAATTTGATCAGCATGCTCTTTATTCCTTCACCCAAGTCATGAGTTACATGAGTTACATTGAGTTACATGAGTCAAGAGTTACATTGTAACTCTTAAAAAAATTAAAAAGGAGACTAATGAAAAGAAGAGGAGACTTTTTTCTCTAATATGTCCTGGAATTAAAAATTAATCCAGTTGAGGGTGAATATAAAATGTTGCACTTAGTATAGGAATTGCCAGAAAATAGTTGGGAACTACAGAGACATAATTTGGATATTTACAAAAAAACCCAATAGAATTGCAGCAATAAGCACCACATCTTCTGAACACATTTGCCCTTCTAGAGAAGCTCAAAGTTTGTATCAGTACTGAGTAACTTCCTGAGAAGTGCTTCTGCTCTTTTACTGGTGGTTTGAGAGTACATCATTTCTCTCCAGTTCATTCTTGACACCACTTATGAGACTCAGCAAAATTCCCACCCATCCAAAGCTTGGAAAGTTACTTTTTAAAGTAATGAGTTAATTATAATTGCAAGCCCCCCTCCCCCGATACATACAATGATGGCTGTATTTTAAAAGTAGAGCCTGTATTTTAAAAGTGGACCCTGCATATCTGTGGGAATCCCATTCTAGGACACCCTGCAAATGGCGAAAAATACAAGTGCTTGTGTCTCATTTTATTAAATGGTGGGATATTTACACTGACACTTCCGTGTGTCCACACTCATGTTGCTGCCATTTTAGTTATGGGATGTGATGTTCCATGATTTCTGGAATTCACAGATCCAGAAGTCACACATACAGAGGGTCCACTATTATTCTTTGCTTCCCCAATTTATCAAATTATAATAGCTACTTCAAAGTTACTTAAAAATTATCCTAATGCTGCAATCTGCTGGTCTTTGCTACAACACACACTGTCCTTACATCCCTTCCTTTGTTATCTCAATGCCTACAACAGATCATGAAGCATTTGGTGCCAGGTGCGGCTTGAGCCAACACTTTAATCATGTGACACTCCTCCTCTACATATAGTGAAGCCATATAACCCCAACTTACTATAGTTACATCACAAAAAGAATGATATTATCCTGGGCACGTTGTAACTGTAATGGAACTTTTGTATGCTGTAGTTATTGTGGGGAAAAAGGAACAAAAGAAAGAATTCTGAGTCTTTTCTTCTTTGCCAGTGTTCCCATGTGGATCCAGAAACAGGAATTGGGAATATTTTAATGGCGGATGTTATTACTTCTCTGTCCAGAAGGCTACTTGGCAGCAAGCTAGTACACAGTGTAAGGATCAGAATTCACATCTGGTTGTCATTGACAGTGTGGCTGAACAGGTAAAGATGCTGGAATTCTTTTTATGTGCATTGTTTTAAATTTGCATCTTAAGACTGAATTCCATTTTATAGTATGCAAAGAACTAAATGAAATGGTGAAACAGAGGACAGAACTTTATGACACACAAAGCACATGCCATAGTAACACCGCTACGCATTTTGCTCCTTTGTGGGCTTTGTTGCTTAACATTATATTCCAAGATGCTGAATCTATGGCTCCATAACATTTGGGGTCTAGTCACTGGTCAAGTCTGGTTCACAGAAACCCTAACCAATCATGGGCAGTTTCAATGGGCCAGATAAGAGGTGGGACATTCCACATGCAGGTCACATAGGTCACACATATTAACATACCAGTGATGGGCACTGCAGTCTCCTTTGCTGGTCCAGTAGACTTCCACTGGGTGAAGGATACCTCATAGGACGTATCTAGATTTAGGGTTTACGTATAAATATTATCCCTGGCTTTCAGTGAACTCTAAAAACAATGGTTGTTCTAACTGGAAGAGCAAGGTTCTTGAACAGAGGGTTTTAATTACCTCCCTATACTGCATCTCCTAGTATACTTTGGGAGGAATTTGTGACAACTGAATGTGGTATTAAACTGATCTTTGATTAATAAGAACAAAACTGATATTATTAAAATTATGAATTACAATTTAAACAAGAAAGAGCTGGAAAGAACAGAGAAAGAAAATCTTCCCCATCCACAATTTTCTTCTTGGGATGACCAAAGACGAAGAGGGAGCAGTTCCATCTCACACCCTGAGATACAGAAAACATGTACCACCTCACCACTGCCATGTGACTATTTGGAGACAACTGAGATCTTCTACCATACTGATACTTTGGCAAATTAAAAAAGAGAATGCAGAGCAGGAGAGAACTCCCACTGCCGAGGCAATCACCTAACGTTTCCTTGTCCCTTCTTCTTTGCTGACACATCCCAATTTTAAGTTGATGTGATCCCACTGGATATATCACTTGCAATTATGCCAACATTATGGGACTATTGTGTGATGTAGTGGTTTGAGGTTTGGACTATGACTCTGGAGACCAGCCTTCAAATTTCCACTCAGCCACAGAAATTCCCCACAGCTGGTTCTTGAGCTCCCCAAAGTGGACCCAAGTGAGGAGTAGTGAGGCCAATATCTGGAGATTCTCACATTCTTTTTCTCTGTCTCTAGTCTAGTTCATTCTTCTTAGACCTTATGCCTTCAAGATCTGTTTTTCTACAGTTCCTATCACCTCCAGCCAGCACTGGCAACGGCATCTCAGATGCCACCAAGTCATGCAAAACTGCTTTCAGGAAACAGCACACATAGGAAGTCAAGGGAAACAGAAAAATATTTCCCTAACTACAAATAGCAATCTTTATCTGGAAAAGGCTAACAGAGACTGAATGGGACTACAAGTACATGCTTGCATACCTAATTTGTATTTTAAGCCAGTATGTTGAGCCAGTATGAAAGTTGAGTAGTGGGCATCCTTCCTGCCTAAGCTAAATGTGGAGGCATATTTGCAGCTTGGCCACCTGTGTTGCTTTCAAGTATGTCACTGTTCTAAACATCCTTCCTGAATGGAAAGAGGTACGCCCAAAGCAGTGGCTCATATTGTGACCATTTTTGCACTACACTATTATAGTGCTACTATTCCACTTTCAACATCCTGTGGAATTCTGGGGTTTGTAGTTTACTGAGGCCAAAGAGTAACCTGGCTGAGAATTCTGCCCCTCCCTAAACTGCAAACCCCAGGATTCCATAGGATGTTGGAAGTGGAATAATAGCATTACAACACTGTAGTGCAGAAATGGCCAAAGATGCAAAGGGCAGATTCCTCTGAAGATGAGGAATCCTGCCACATCTGAGAATCAGGAGCAACTGAATGATCCACCCAATTGTATAAAGATGTTGTCAAATCATTTAGTTAGCAGCGAGAAAAGTTGCCTTGGGACCATCTTTTTAATTTAATTCTCACATATAGGCTCAGAGTTTCTAAACAATTGTTGCAGTCAACAGTAGTGATTATGAACGTAGAACTTAATGCTTCATCCAGATCAATTAAGGCCTAGAAAATGGATATAGTTATTTGTGTGTTATTATAATTCAAGCTCAGACCATAACCTGTATGGTCCATAATCTCCTCCTTTTGTTGCTTCCAGAATTTCATCGAGTCTCAGACCAAGGATATATTCTACTATATTGGACTCACCGACGTGGCTGTGGAAGGGCAATGGAGATGGGTGGATGGCAGCAATTATGGACTAGGCTTCAAGTAAGATCATTGTCCTGTGTCAGCAGCCAGCCAAGGCTTCCAGTTGTCTAATTAGAGCATGTTATCAGCAGTTGCAAGCAAAGTTCATATTAATTTGCCAGCAAATTACTGGTCATCATTTTGCAGTCCAAGTTCACAATAGATTCAGAGCAACAGTCCAGTGGCGAAGTCTGTATACAAGGCAAAGTTCAAGGTTTCTAGGAGCACAAGCAAGGAATCCAAATGTAAGTCAGGTTACTTCCATCAATAGGAATGGCTGACTGCAGTGGCTTCCTCTCATTCTGGTTCCTTTTTACATAGAGCCATCCACAGTTGTTTGCCTAATTAATGAGTCCTTGCTATATAAACGCTCCAAGATTCCTGGGCTCTCCTTTTTCTACTTACACTGGCTGCCATAAGTCTTTGTGTTGTGGCTGTTGGGAAGGATCCTGTCTGAGTCCTGGGATGGGGGCATGACAATTATCTTGTGAAGTTATGGTCCACAAAGCTAAGTGCAGCGCAACAGCCAAAAGCAAAGTAACTGTAAGGTACTAGACAAATCTCCTTCTTTTGCAGCTCTGGAGAGACCAGAACTCTGTTGTGGGCAGGGTCAGTGTTAAGGGTTGACCTGGTCTGGCACACAGTGGAATCCGTGTTCCACTTGGTGGACCATTGTCCTTTTCTCCGACTAAAAGTGCCCAACTGGACAGGACTTTACCAGGCAAGAAAGGAATATCACGTAGCTTTTGGAGGTCCAGAGAGTAAGGCTAGAGTCACTTCACAAACAGCAGCAAGGCAGCTCAAAGCAGAGGACCATTCAAAGGAGTAATGTGGTCATAGACACAAACAGAGGTCAAATAATTGACCAATTTCCAAGTGGGCCACCAATCAGATTAACTAGTAGCTAAGGAGAAGTCAAAGGGTGCTGGCAAAGTCAGGTTGCCAGGGAATCCAAGGAATGTCAGGAGCAGGGAACAATAGAGACAAAAGGTAGCAGTGATTTCTGAACTAGATAATGTTCTTATACAACAGGAGAATCCTTCACACATCTCTGGCTACTTAGGAGAACCTACTCCTGAGATAGTTTCTGAGACAACCTATACTTTAAATGCTTTCTCTCATTGTGACTCAGGCATAAATCTCCCGAGGTGGATACCCTTTGGAGGGACTCAAGCTCAGCCTAAAGTCCTTTGAATCATAGGACAGGGTTTCAGATCAAAGGCACCTTCACACTACATAATTGCAACACTATATTCTAGTTTAACTACTATGGAAACATCCAGTGGAGTTCTGGGGTTTGTATTTTGGTTGGTTGCCTAGGGGAACTCTCTGGCAGAGAATTTTGAAGGCCTCTCATTCAACTGCCAATCTCAGGATTTCATAGGATCTTGCCATGGTAGTTAAAATAGACTCATACAGCTATGACTGTGCAGTATGAAAGGGATCTAGTACTCTTCTGATGAGCTACAGAGCAGGTGTGGAAAATTTTTGACACCCCCTTCCGATGTTTTGGCCTACAATTCCCAAATGGCATGGCCAATGGTAAAAGACTGTGAGAGATGCAATTGAAAGATCAAGAAGCTTGAAGCTTCCCCGCTGCTGGTGTAGAAAATGGAAGGAACTGTGGATGAGAGAGGTGACATGGCTATGTAGAGGAGGAAATGATGGTACATGATGACAAGGCAAGGACTCATGGCAGAAATTTGCTGAAGATAAGTAAAGGTAGGATCTGGTCAGTGATTGGAAGGGAAACTTCCTTTGGAATCCCACATATATTTTCTTGAGGACCGAAGTAAGTAAGAAGCATAGGAGATGTCTGAATAGGATCCTCACAGTGCAAAGCCATAGATTAGTTCTCAGGTGTAAAAAGTAAAATGTGTCCTTCCCCCAAGCTTGGTTCCTGCTGTCATGTTGTCTGTCAGAACCATGAGCAGATTTGGTGGTAGTAGAAGACCTGCACTGCCTGGAAGACCAGGGAAATACCCTCCCAGTCCAGTGGTTGTCAAACCAAAACCAGAATGCTTTTACAAGCAGGTGCAGAGAAAGGTCAGCAGGTGGAATCAGCCCATGGTGCTGAGAGTGTTTGCTTCATAAGTTTCCTAAGTAAAATTTAGCTATCTGGCTTGAAAGCTATTATACTCATTCACAACCTAAAATTATATGTTCACATAATACCTTTATGCTGTGTCTTAGGAGGGAAAAATGAGCTTCAGGGTAGTGTGTGTACCTAAGGGTGCTGGTTTTCACCTTAAAAACAGTTGTTGAAAGGTGTCCACGCCCGCCCCCCCACCCCCAGACTGTTCTCAGTCTGAATCCTGCTGTCCCTGCACCTCCAGCAGGAGGTAATGATAATACTGGAGGGAGGATAAGAAAATGAGGGATCCTGTTCATAGATCTGATGTCATATCTTGCTTCACCCTCCATTTCCAAGCATCCACTCTCAGTTTGGGCAGCTGGCCAAAGAGCAGCTGATACGAAGCACATAGTAAGCAGCTCTTTCAACAAAGTGATTCCTTACTTTACTCTAGTAAGGAAACAGACTCAAATAAATGTGAAGCTAACAGTCCCAGCAACAGGTGTAAATCAAGACAGTCAATACAATTCTAAGTCAGAGACTCAGCAGGAGAAATAGGCAGCGACATGGCAGGAGAAACAAACAGTTAATCCTTGACAAGTTCTGGAGGGGAATGGTTCAGATTTTATAGGTTCAGAGATCAGTGCAGCTGGCGCTTGATTAACTGCTGTTTGCTATAAATTTGCTGAGATCTGAGTAGGGCCCTTTTTGCGTCTTACCTGGTGCTGCTGGCATCATGCGAAAAGCCTCCTCTGGGAGGAAATCACATCCCCTGCGCTTCCCTCCACACCAGCTCCGTGCTGGACGGAAGGAAGTGTGATAGCTCCACCCCTTCCTTCCACAGTGCAGCCAGGTACTTTCCCAGGCTGCGCTGGGGGAGGAAGTGCAGTCATCATGCTTCCTGATGTTCCGCACACCAGGTAAGTGCGGGACGGACATGGGAGGAATGTGCAATTGCGCATCATTTTCGACAAAGAGCCGAAAATGAGATACTGTGCAATTGCCGCAGGATTGCTACGGGAGCAACAGACGATCGCGAGGATGTCATGCAGAACTGTCGTCGTGATTCCGCATTGCTCCCATGGCCATTTCACATTCAAAGACTCATGCGAAAAGGGCCTAGGTATTCCCTTTGGTGCCTACGCTGGGCGAAGGTGGGTATTGGTTCTTCCATGTCAGAAGGAGCAGGGCTCTCTGCTGGGGCTGGCACTGCACCCTGTTCTGTCTCTAAGGTGGGTGGTACTATTCTCGTCCTGTTCAGCAGGTTCTGCTGTTTCAGTCTCTGAGTCAGTCTATGCCTAGGTCCTGGAAGCAGGGCATGACACCAAGCAAGATTGATGAGAAGGAGAAAAAGCAGAATTCAGACATGGAAACTCCAGAACAACATGGCTGCTAGAAGATGGGGGGACACTCTGTGTCATTCTGGGTGTGTGTTGTGGCTGCATTCCATAATTGGCAAGTACACATGAAAGTGTAGAGTGTGAGGTCTAATAGATGGATCCAGAAGGAATGAGGCTTTGCTGAGCTTGAGGACAGACAGAGATGTAATTGGAGAGAGAATGAGCCCTGTCATAATAAATTAACCAACATCCTCTTCATTTAGGAAATGGTTGGAGGGTGAACCCAACAATGCGGGGAACAAGGAACATTGTGCCCACTTGCATCGTGCTGGGAAGTGGAATGATATACGCTGTGATACTACATTGTTCTATGTGTGTGAGAAACTGCCTCCCAGAAGAATTGTGGAATAAAAAAACACACTGTTCCAATTGATGAGAAGAGCACAGCAACTAAGATAGTACCTCTCTCCAACAGCCAAGCAATCCAAACCACCTGCTTTAGCACATGGACCAAAGGCTGGTTCTGCATCCCCCGTGGTAATCTACGGATTCATGTTATGCATGCAACTGCAAAGAAACCAGGAAAGGAACCAAACAGAAGAAAATGGGGAGTGGATGGGGAATACTTCCCTGTCTCTGTCACACAGACTTCCCATCCATTCTGATCCTAGATCTAAGTAAGCTGAATTGCAAAGAAAAAAGAACATATTGTTTGTTAGGACGAAGAGTTAAGTGTTTCTGCCCTCTTTGCTACTTCTCTGTTGTAAATCACCACTTTAAAAGTCCTTTCTGAACTATCTATCACTTGGCAGTTCTTCAGTCATGACACTCACAGTAAGCATGTAATTCTGGCTTCAAATACAGAAATATTTTTACTAGTACAGTCATCCTTCCACATCTGCAGCTTTCACTTTTCAGATCTGATTATTCACAGATTATTTGCTGTCAACTCTGCTGCCTCCCCTATGCCATTTTTAATAGAGACTGCAAACCTCATGAGATTGAGGCCCTTTCCACACGAAGTTTGTGAAGTGGTTCACGCTGTTTCTTACTGTGTCTTATCAGATCCAAATAATGCAGGCTTTCCCTCATTTGCTTCCACACAGCTCCTAAGTATGTTTCATTTTGATTCAGAGGAGTGCAAGTTCATGCATTTGTACTACTTCGGCAGTGACCATTCCCACTACTCCCCTCAACCTGCCCCAGCAGCTGTGATTGGCTGTCAGTACATATTTGCCACTGTATAAGAGGCACTTTCCCCCCAAAATGCCTTCTGAAAATGGGCTGTGAATATGGTAACTTCCTCCACCCAGGGAGATCATCTGGCAGAGCAAAGTTGGGAGAGCGATCTTGCGCTCCCCGCTCATCTCCGCCCTGCTGCGGGCACAATCCTGCCCCAGAGAGGAACTGGGGGAAGGAGCTTCTTACACACACACACACACCCTCTCTCTCTCCCTCCCCTTCCAACCTTTGCAGGAAGGTTTCCTCGTGAGGAAGAGAGGAAAGGGGAGAAGGAGCTTCTGACACACACGCACACACACACAGCCTCTTCTTTCTGTCTAGGAAGTGAGGTCCCCCCACCCAAGCAGATAGGACAGGAACTGGGAACAGAGTACTAAAATATTTTTTTCGAAATCATATAGTCTGAAAATAGGGTGCTCTTATACAGCAGTGTGTCTAATGCCGGCAAATATGGTAAAACATTTGCAAAATAGAAAACAGCTCTTTCCTTTTAACATGCCTGTGCCGTGTTTTGTCTGGTTACTCCATTTTCTAAAGTTTGCTGAACAAAACAAAAAATGGCACCTGCTTGCCCTTTGGTGGGTGGAGACAGCTGGAGTAGGTGAGCACGCCCACAGCCCACCCTCAACTGCCCACCAATTTGCATCAGTGTGAATGTACATATCTGCACCACTGCGAAAGTCCAAATCTGCTTGATCTTGAAAATTGTTTTGGGTTTTTTCTGTTTTTCAAATAGCGCGCTTTCCCACCACAAGGGGGCGCATTAACTCGGGATTACGTGTGGAACGATGGTAAATAAAGCGAACCTAATTCGCTCTGACGTGCAGAACAGCTTCGTGCCAAAACACATTGACCCACGTTAACAACCCCATGCGGAAAGGGCCTGAGAAACTGGGAATGAGGCTTGTAAGTCCCTATTGTAAATAGTGTGGGGCAGCAGTGGAGGTGGCAGTAAACCCCACCAACCAACCACTTCTGCCTTATGAAGGAGCACTCACGCCTCAAAGGAATCCATGGTGGGTTGAATATAGTGATCATACTTTTTTGTGTGTTAAATATGGTTTGGGAGGACCTAGAGTTATTCATGGTTTTTTCACTTTCATCGGGGTCCTGTGCCTCTAACCCTAGCGAATGTGGAGGGGTGACTGTAATCAGTACTTCATGCCATAGCTGCAGTTCTGCTCTTCACATGAATGGAGGACTTCTGGAGGTATAAAGCATAACCCAAGGCCTATCAACAGCTTGACTTTGGCAGTGAAGAAGCCAAACCTTCATATGTGACTCCCACTGCACATTTGGGGTACAGGTTCTTTGCAAATACCTTTCTCCATTGCTTCACATGATAGAAAGCATGCTAATTCATTATCACAGGAATAAAAGAGCACTAGTGCATTCTACAGGTCAACGTGGTGAAAATTGTTCACTATATTTTGCAAACAGTTTCAGTAACATCAAAATGTCATCTCTTTGGCTGCACGTTTTTACAAGAGAGAATCTCAGCAAATGTTTCCTTTATGGGTTAACATTGCCTCACCATCTCAGTTGTTTGTATGAGTATCCTTAGTTACATCACGATGCTGTCATATCCAATTGGTTGTTTAGCATTATGATATCATCCTACTTACTATGTGATCTCCCTATTGGCTGAGATCATGTATGGCGCTTCACCCTTGAAACTCCTTGAACATCTGCTCATCTCAGCAAATTTCCTCTGCTGCCTCCCACTATAAAGGCATTTCCTCTCTGTGAACACACAGAGGGGCTATGGAAGTATTCTAAATAGTCTAAGATATACTACTTATTCTCTATATTCTCTAGAGGAGAAGTCCCAGCAGACTGGAGGAGGGCAAATATTGTCCCCATCTTCAAGAAGGGAAAAAGACCCAAATTATTATCGTCCTGTCAGCCTAACATTAGTACCAGAAAAGATCCTAGAGCAGATCATTAAAAAGTCAGTCTGTAATTATTTAGAAAGCAATGCCATAATCACTAAGAGTCAACATGGATTTCTCAAAAATAAGTCATGCCAGATTAATCTTATCTCTTTTTACGATAGTTATGAGCTTGATAGATAAAGGGAATGCTGTGGATGTAGCATATCTTAATTTCAGTAAAGCCTTTGACAAAGATCCCCATGACATTCTTGCAATGAAGCTAGTAAAATGTGGGCTGGACAGGGCTGCTGTTAAGTGGATTTGCAATTGGTTGACCGACCAAACCCAAAGGGTGCTCACCAATGGCTGCTTTTCATCCTGGAGAGAAGTGACTAGTGGGGTGCCGCAGGGTTCTGTCCTGGGCCCAGTGCTATTCAACATCTTCATCAATGACTTGGATGAAGGAGTGGAGGGCATGTTGATAAAATTTGCAAATGACACTAAATTGGAAGGGGTTGCTAACACACCAAAGGACAGGATCAAAATTCAAAATGATCTTAACAGATTGGAGAGCTGAGCCAAAACTAACAAAATGAATTTCAACAGACAGAAATGTAAAGTCGTACACTTAGGCAGAAAAAATGAAATGCACAAATATAGGATGAGGGACATGTGGCTGGATAACAGTACATGTGAAAGAGATCTAGGAGTCTTGGTGGACCACAAGTTGAACATGACATAGCAGTGTGATTCGGCAGCCAAGAAAGCAAACACAATTCTTGGTTGCTTCAATAGGAGTATGGTGTCTATAGAATCATAGAATCATAGAAATGTAGAGTACGAAGAGACCACAGGGGCCATCCAGTCCAACTCCCTGCCATGCAGGAACACACTTAAAGCACTCCCGACAGATGGCTATCCAGCCTCTGCTTAAAAACCTCCAAAGAAGGAGACTCCACTACACTCCGAGGCAGCATATTCCACTGCCGGACAGCACTGACCGTCAGGAAGTTCTTCCTGAGGTTCAGATGGAAACTCCTTTCCTGCAACTTGAATCCATTGCTCCTTGTCCTGGTCTCTGGAGCAGCAGAAAACAAGCCCTCTCCCTCCTCTACATAGCATCCCTTCAAATATTTAAACATGGCTATCATGTCCCCTCTTAACCTTCTCTTCTGCAGACTAAACATACCCAGCTCTCTAAGTCTGTCCTCATAGGGCATGGCTTCCAGGCCCCTCACCATTTTGGTCACCCTCCTCTGGACTTGCTCCAGCTTGACCATGTTCTTCTTGAATTGGGGTGCCCAGAACTGGACACAGTATTCAAGATGAGGTCTAACCAAAGCAGAATAGAGTGGTACCAGTACCTCCTTTGATCTAGACACCATACTCCTATTGATGCAACTGAGAATTGCATTGGCTTTCTTGGCTGCCGCATCACACTGCTGACTCATGTTCAGCTTGTGGTCTATGAAGACTCCTAGATCCCTTTCACACGTACTGCTATCCAGCCATGTGTCCCCAACCTATATTTCTGTATTCCATTTTTCCTACCTAAATGTAGGACCTTACACTTCTCTCTGTTGAATTTCATTTTGTTAGCCTTGGCTCAGCTCTCCAATCTGTCCAGGTCATTTTGAATTTTGATCCTGTCCTCTGGCGTATCAGCAACCCCTCCCAATTTGGTTTCATTGGTGAGCACCCTTTGGGAACGGTCAGTTAACCAGTTACAGATCCACCTGACAGTAGCCATGTCCAGCCCACATGTCTAGATCAAGGGAGGTAATGGTACCACTCTATTCTGCTTTGGTTAGACCTCATTTGGAATACTGTGTCCAGTTCTGGGCACCTCAATTCAAAGAGGATATCAACAAGCTGGGGTGTGTCTAGAGGAGGGCGACCAAATTAGTGAAGGGTCTGGAAGCCATGCCCTATGAGGATAGACTTAGAGAGCTGGGTATGTTTAGTCTGCAGAAGAGAAGGTTAAGAGGGGACATGATAGCCATGTTTAAGTATTTGAAGGGATGCTATGTAGAGGATGGAGCGGACTTGTTTTCCACTGCTCCAGAGACTAGGACAAGGAGCAATGGATTCAAACTGCAGGAAAGGAGACTCCACTTAAACCTCAGGAAGAACTTCCTGATGGGCAGAGCTGTCCGGCCGTGGAACATGATGCCTCAGAGTGTGGTGGAGTCTTCTTTGGAGGTTTTTAAGCAAAGGCTGGATGGCCATCTGTTGGGAGTTCTTTGATGTGTGTTTCTGCATAGCAGGGGTTGGACTGGATGGTCCCTGTGGTCTCTTCCAGTTCTATGATTCTATGATTCTATGACACACAAGGAGAGATGAATGTTGCAGTGCCCCCACAACACACTATGTCAATCTCCTTCAATAGTGAATGTTCATTCTGAAAGCTGGGAAAATAGAATTCAGAAACATACAGAGGGTCTCCCTCCATAGAGTAGGCTCTCTGCTTACAACAGCACTCTTAGTATCATGAGAGCAAAATGGGACTAGGTGAGGTTACAGCACTCCCTCATCCTTATGTATTTATTTAATATATTTAAGGGATCTGGGTTTGAACAAAGATGGAAAAGGACACAGAAATTTACAGTTGCCCAAAATTTAAAAGAAAATTATTACAAGATGTTTCATAGATGGTACATGACACCAGAAGAACTTATGAGATTTTATAAAACAGGAACAGAGCAGTGTTGGAAATGTCAAATGGAGGTCGGTACAATGTTTCATATGTGGTGGTCATGTCCCAAAGCAAAGAAATATTGGGGAGAAGTACATTATAAGATTTGTTCAATACTGAAGGTACAATTTGATAAAACACCAGAAATGTACTTGTCGAATATGACACATATGATTGATGTTACTGTTCAAAAGAAATATTAGTGGATAATATTGTATATGATTACGACAGCTATAATCGAGTTTGCAAGACTTTGGAAAATGCAGCAAATTCCTACAATGGTGGGCAACTTTTATTGAAAACAGAAATGCAGATATATTCTCTCAGAGATTCAAGGGGAAGTCAGACGAAGAGATAATGAAAGAATGGCAAATAGGGTCGGGTAATTGCTGGGGACTATCAGATGATAATGCTTAATGCAGAAGAATATAGATTGTATATTAAGAAGATGCAACTGGGTGAAAAGATGGATATTATGTTATAATATACTGTGTCTGATGTATTGCAGGATCTAGCATGAAATATTAGCATTTGAAAGTGTGGTACATTAAATTTCAACATGTTGATTATATAAAAAAAATTGAAATCTAGTGAGGGATGGAAGATAAGCAGAAAAAATTCAAGGATATGTACAATTATATATGTTTATTTTATATTATGGGACTACAATAAAATTATTACAAAAAAAGGGGGATCTGGAGACTCTCTATGAAAAGACCTGCTTCACTTTTCACTCATCACTCCTTGCTTGACTCATGACTTTTACATGAGGAAAACAACCCTATGCCATATGGTCCAGAGACAGCAATCAAGCAGTTCAATAAATTAAAGTATAAATTAAATGGACATTTTTAAAGTAAAGTAATTAAGTAAACTTGTCAACATTAACTTAATTCCAGAGTTAAGTTATTTATTAAAATGAGAGACAATGCTAAAGAGCCAACAAATTTGTATTTCCCTATTGATTCTTTACCCAAAGCCTATTTCTCCAGGATTTTGCAAAACTGCTTCTCATCATCATCTGCCTTTATTATGATTTAAAAACATTAGACACATGCAGTATTGTACCTACAACATTATATGTACAATGTTTTGCATACATAAGGGTACAGAGTTGTATATGCATAAAATGTAATAAAACAATTTTTAAAAATGATAAAATATAGTTAAGTACAATTAATCTAGTAGCTACTCTACCCAACAATATGTCCTTTCCATGATGATCTCACCTCACTATGGCTCTCTCAGGCTACTAAATTTTACATATTCTGAACAACTGCAACTTTCTGGATTGATTTTCTAACCATCCTAGCCTATGTGTCTTATAGTCTTATAAATTTTGTAAAATACCTTTACAGGTATTTATTGCAGAGACAACGAATTTGGCTACAACCTCAGTGACCTTTTTATCTTTATCCTCAAGAAGAAATTTTAGCTATGTGCTCTGAGATCTTCCAGGCAAATTCCTTAACAAGGGGTGTTAATCTTTCTCTCTGATCTTTATAAAAAGAGCATTCAAAGGAAACGTGGTATACAGTTTCCACTCTTCCCTCTCCATAGGGGCACATCCATTCATTATGTGCCTGTCTTTTATATCGCCCCTTCAGGACCACTGATGGAAGGACATTGAATCTTGCTCTACTAAAAGCATGTCGAAATTTGGAAATATTTAGATTTTTAAGATATTTAGCCTCTTCTTTTATATTAAATCCCAGTCCTAAATAAATAGGGGAACAGGAGGATCATGCCAGTGCTATCGCATGTTGGTAATTTTATATCTTTTATATGTTGTTTCAAAATCAGATTTGCTCTTGTCATACCCACTGATCCTAAAAAAATTTCTGAGAGGCCCAGTTTAAGCATTTTATCAAGGATCGTTTTATTTAGATGCGAGGTGTAAGTGTCTTTTAGTATTAGATACATACATCCTGCCTCTTTCTCAAGGAAAGTCCACCTTAACCAGTGCCCCATCACCCATTTCCAGGCTGTAAATTTTAGTGACATTATTCTCACCTCAAGCTTCAGGACTGCTGTGAGTACACAATTTGGAACTGCAAATAGTTTTCTCAGGAAGAACGAAAATATTGTTTCCACCTCGGGCGAGAATCCTAGTATCCATACTGAGATAGCATGGAGTAATTGTGGGATAACCTTAGCTTTAAAGATCTTAACTGCTGCTGGAATTAACTGCTGTCCTTTCGTATAATAGAATCTGGTTATTGCCTTTACTATATTTACAGCCTGCATAACTGAAAGCTTGCGGTGATAAGCCCCTGATCCTGAGGAGTGAAATGACACTCTGAGATACTTGAAATAGTTTACTTGTTCTATTTTATGTCCATTAATATTCCAGACTCCTCTTTCACTTTTCTTTGAAAAAACCATTACTTTAGATTTATTATAATTTAGGCTGAGGAAATTATTATCACAATATTGCGCAAAACCTCTTAACAGTTGCTTAATGCTCACTTTGGTTTGCGGTAGGAGGAGCACATCATCTCCATACAATAGGAGTGGTACCTTTGCTGTTGCCAGTTTTGAAGGGTGTCCTACCTGAGAATTTAGTACTGGTGCTAGATCGTTTAAATATAGATTGAACAGGTGGGGGCAAGGATACATGTTTGGTGAACCCCCTTTCTAAGGAGACATAACTAGAGAGACTCCCTTGGGGGCCACATCTTGTCTGTGTAGTAGTGTTAATGTAAAGCCTCCTAATTATGGTAAGGAGTCTTTTGTCCATAGAGGAGACACTCAGTTTTTCCCACAGTTTTCCTCCATGTTTTAAAAATAAAAACCCCTTTTAATTCTATAAAGGCAGTGTATAATTTCTTTGGATATTTATTTAAGTATTTTTCCACCAGATATTTTTAATCAAGCAATTATCTATTGTAGATTTTCCTCTTCTAAAACCCACCTGTTCATCTCCCAAGATTTTTTCTTGCTCTATGCAATCCGGGAGGGGTTTTTAGGTACTGGGCATAAAGTTTCCCAACTATTGATAATAAATTAATTGGGTGATTTTTGGGGCTCATTTTTATCACCTTTCTTGTATTGTGATGGCATGAGCCCACTGAGCAGTATGTTGGCAGTTTGATTTATGAGTAAACAAATTTGCTAGCATTGGTGCCCACCATGATATATTTGTTTTTAATAACTCTGGCCTTATAAGATCTGGCCCAAGGGCTTTTCCAGGTTTGATTAACGTATTAATGCCTTAACTTCCTGAACTTTTAAAACAGACGACCAGTTTGGAATATCTAAAGAACCAGTAAGACCGGGTGTTAATTCTTTTGATGATATGATTTCTAATGCCCCCACAATCATTTAAAATTTGGAAAGTAGGTTTCCCCAAATGTGGGGGGGTTTTGCATTGTGGTGCCCCCTAACGCCCCCAATGCTCCTGTTCCAAATTTCCCAAAATTGTTTGGAGTGATTATATAGTACCGAATCTAACAGGGTGGACCAATATCTGCAGCATCTCTCTTGTTTCTTCATTGCTATGTTCTTTTTATATTGTTTTTTGATTTCAAAATAGCTCTTGGGAAGTGTCCGGGAGTTATTCACCTCTATTTGTGATATATTTGGCTTAATTGTTTTCTATTATCCTGGCATTGTTTGTCTAATGCTGAAATACCTCTTTCCTTTTTATAATTCCCCTTTTTTATCTCCAAATTCCTTACTTCTGATGCTATTAAGGGAAATTTGGGAGTACTTCTGTACTGCCTCCTGTGGGTTTTTTGTCTTTATGATATCCTTCTTAAATTCCTTGACGGGGGAAAGTTTTAAATAGGCTTGTCAGCTCACAATCCAAGTTTGCCATCCATTTCAGTCCCCCTTTTTTCTAATTTTTATTCCCTGATCTCCTAACTGAGATTTGGCCTCTAGGTGATTCCCTTCTGGGACACTGAGTTTTAGAGCTATTGGAAGATCGTCACTCTCTTTTTCTAGTTGTTACTTCGAAATTCCTTACATAGTCATAGATCAGTGGTTCTCAACCTGTGGGTCCCCAGATTTTTTTGGACTTCAGCTCCCAGAAGCCCTGAGCATTGACCATAGTGGCTGGGGCTTCTGGGAGCGGGAAGCCCCCACAAACTTTGGGGGCCCCACATTAAGCCACTGTCATGATGTTTTAGATACTAAAACATAGTTATCAGACTGCCCCCTTTGGGGCCATATATATGTATATTCCCCTTTTGGCTCAAACTTATGGTCTCCCTTTATTATTCTAAGGCCAAGGCGCATCCCACCATCTGTGCTAGACATACACTGGGGTTTAAATTTATCTTAATGCTTTAAATTGCCCGGGTCCCCTGTTTTGACAATCTTCTAGCTGTTTATACTGCCAGTGATGTGAAGCAAACAACTTTTTATTATTTGTCCCCCTCCACGCGTTTAAAATCTCCCCTCACTATTTTGTGTGCTTTTGGAAATTGCACTTCTAATTTAATCAAATATTCCTCTAGATCTTTCCATAGTTTAGTTGTTTCCTCTTATATCTCATATGGGGCATATACACATTAATCAACAGTAATTTCATTCCTCTCAGTTCAAGCACACAAGCTAGGAACTATTTACCAAGGGGGGAAACATTTAACAGAGGCTTTTAGCGCTGTAGAAACTAATATACCCCAGCCTGCCATTGGTCTCCCCTTTTTTCATATTCACTTTTGCTGGTATTCTTGGGGAAAAAAATCCATTTAAGTCTAGTTTTGCATCACACCATGTCTCTTGTAGACAAAGTATCCTTTTCTTAGAAAATCTCCAACCTCATCATTATAAATTTTAGACTTCCAGCCTGCAATATTCCAGGATAAGCAGTTTAGGACAGGTGATTAAACCCCGGACTTTTTTAAATTAGCCCCTGAAGAGTTCACCTTCTGTGCCAAGTCCATAGGGTTTTTAATAGGCCTTATTTCTAATTATTCAATTTGGGGGTAAAACCCCTTTTTCCCAAAAACTTTTTTTATCCTTCATATCTAGTCTGTTTTTATTTACCTTATTTTCCCGCTTTGACATGTCTCCTTAACCTCCCCCACTTAAATCATTATCACTCCAGTCTTGAAAACTTCACTCTAGCTCTTGTTGGCCCAATGGTGCTGCCTTCTTTGTTACCAAAATACAGTCAGGTATAAAATGTGTTTCACTATCTACCCCCCCCTTTTCCCTTTCCCCTACAAATTAACCAATTTCCCATATAAAACAGATATTCCCTCTATTATGTCCATTTGTGTTGTTGGTGGGAGGAGCCAAAAAGTTTGGATTAGAGGTTCCTCTTCCTCAATGACCATTTTTTGAAACTGAGCGTTAGGAGGTTCTGTTACTGGGGGTGTTTTAGATAGCTGACTTTTAGGCAGTAGTGACCTTGGTTGCGGACTGTCATCATCTAATATTATAAGGTTTTCCTCCTTGTATTAGCTCTTCATTTTTGGATTTGCTCTCTGTTCTGTGCTTGCACATAATGATATGGGAGGAATATTCTTAACAAAAAAAAAGGAAATAGCTATGCCCTCCCTCTTAAGCTTAGTTTGTACTAAATATATTTTTCTCAAATTCAATTTCTGCCTGGGCATTAAAATAGTTATAGAAGAAATATTCTACCTGGACTATTTCTGAGGGGGGAAAAGCATCTTACCCCTAGTCCCAGTTTTGTAACAAATGCTCCTTATGCTCAGCTTGAGATAACCAACCTCTCGACTTGGGATAATTGATTAAAACCAATTTATTTCTTATAAGTTTTAAGTTCCAAGTGCTTTCAACAATGTTGCTCTTATTCTTGCTGCTTTGGAGCTCTTCTTCATCAATGGAGGGTTGTCTATTGTTCATTGGATTACCTCTAAGGACATTTTCCCATGGATCTTGTGGATTCAGATCTCCTGTTATTTCCTGTTTTACACAAGATTGAGTGTCAGCATGTTCAGGTTCTGATAGGTTACTGGAGTTCATCTTATTCTGTTTCAGAAACTGTTTCTCATTTTTGTTAATACCAGGAATGAGGAATTATAACACTCAAATAGCAAATAGTAAGGAGT
Organism: Iguana delicatissima; assembly: GCA_948472985.1. Classification (NCBI taxonomy): domain Eukaryota; kingdom Metazoa; phylum Chordata; class Lepidosauria; order Squamata; family Iguanidae; genus Iguana; species Iguana delicatissima. The sequence goes on along the minus strand of CAOKZL010002599.1, from coordinate 45,638 downwards.
AGGTCAGAAGGAACAGCGATCTTTATATCTATATCTCTTTTTTCTTTTTTTTTAAATTCTAAATATTGTTATACAGTATGTATAATATACTATACATTATAAATATGCTTACTTAATATACATACTTACATACAGATTTATATCAGCTTATCTTCTTAACTGAATGGTTGAGTAACTGACAGAGATTGCTAATCCTTCCACATAATAATTGATAAAGGACCCCAAATAGTCTCCAAATAATTATATCCACACTCCCAATCTTCCTGGAACCTTTTCATTGACTTGTTTTTTAACAATATTGATAATTTATCAATCTGCATTAAATCATAAATTCCTGAAAGCCAGTCATCAATTGTTGGTACACCCTCTTTTTTCTATTCTTTGACATATAATAATCTTGCTTTGATTATTAATTCAACCATATTTAACAAATAGCATTCTGGTTGCATAGGGAAATTTATTTTCAAGATTTTTGTAATTTCCAAATGGATGTTTTTCCAAAAGAGTTTTGCCTTTTTACATTACCACCAGCAACGACCAAAGGTTCCCTTTTTGATTTTACACTTCCAGCATTTATCATCCCCCGCCCGTATATCTTAGCCAATTTTGCTGGAGTTAAATGCCACATATAAAACATTTTTCTTTAAACCCCTGCGACTTTGTAAATTTTAAGTTTTTCCAAGCCTGTTCCCAGTTTTGTAATTATATTGGGTGTCCAATATATTTTGCCCATTTAATTATGTTATTTTTTACTACTTCTTGTTCCGTTTCCTATTTTAATAGTAATCTATACAATTTTGCTGTTAGATATCTATTCCCTGATTCCAAAATAAGATTGAATTCTGTTTTCACATTATTAATAATTTCCTCTTTGTTGCCTTGTTTAAAATTTAGCATATAGCTGGGTGTATTGATACCAGGAAAATGCTTTCCCTTCCACCAACATTTCCTCCCTTTCTTTAAAACTAGGTTGATTTTCCTGGAATTTGAGCAATTCACTGTGAGTCCACCACCATTGTGGTCTTTTAGTTTCATCATAATGAAAGGCTTCTAGGGGGGAAATCCAGAGAGGAAGTTTTGGGCAAAGCTGGTGTTTATATTTTGACCAAATTGAAACTAAGTGTCTTCTTAAGAAATGTTCAAGAAATTCTTTTTGAGGTTTCTTTTTCATATACCACATATGTAGGTGCCAGCCGCTTTTCATACCTGCCCTTCAAAGAGCAGTAATTTGTTATTCTGTAATCTTAACTAGTCTATTATCCAAGTGAGGCTATTTGCATGGGCATATAATTTAAGATCCATTAGTCCAAGTGTTACTGTGGTCAATGGCTCTCTCTCCCAGGGTCTACAATTTATTAATCCACAACATCAAATTGGTATCTCCATGTGGCTAACATTAGAAATCATTCCATGTGTCTGACAATGTCACTGGACGAAGCACGTAGGCAGGCGCGGCTGAACAGCTGATGTTAGGAAAATTCTGGTCTGGCCAGTGACTTAATCTGTCATGCAGCTCCAAGGAGCCCTCCAGACAGTCCAACTGTCAAACACACAAGGGGTCCTCTGCCCCGAAATGGTAGCTCGATAGAATTACAATCAGCTTGCCAAGTGAGGCCAGTTTCCACACTGCCAATGCCTTTGTTCTGCTCCGGCAGAGTCATTCACAAACCATCACAAATCATCGAGATGGAGATGTCCATCATTGAGGGCTTTGATCTAGCCCATATATGTCAAACTCAAGGCCTGCGGGCCACATCCAGCCCGGCGTGTAATTTTATCCGGCCTGCGAGATCATTTTATATATTATTGTTATTAATGGCTCGGCGATATGAAGCGCTGGTAACACAATAAACTACAGATCCCATAATGCAGCGCTTCAGCTGCCTTGCCGAACACTTCCCGCGTTAATAAAGTCTAGCTTATGATGCTGCAAGTTACTGCGAAGCTAGCCCTCACGATGCCAAAGAGAAAAGTTGATTCTGAAAACAGAGCCTTTAAAAACCGATGGGAGGCTGAGTATATGTTTACTGACATTGCCGGTAAACCCGTGTGTCTCATTTGTGAAGCTAATGTGGCTGTAATTAAAGAATTTAATCTAAGATGGCACTATGAGACAAAACATCAGGATAACCTGAAAGACCTGAATGCAGAGCAGAAGATACAGAAAGCAGAAGAATTAAAGAAAAATCTGACACTTCAGCAGATGTTTTTTACCCTTGCAAAACCACAAAGTGAAGCTGCTGTGAAAGCAAGTTTTATTGTGGCAGAGGAGATCGCCAAATCAGCCAGGCCATTTACCAAGGGAGAATTTCTGAAGAGCTGCATAATCAAGGTGTTTGGTGTCTTATGTCCAGACAAAAAGCAGATGCTGGCAAATGTAAGCCTGAGTAGAAATACAATTGCTGATTGAGTTTGTGAGATGGCCACTGATTTAAGAACACAGTTGAGTGAAAGAAGCAAAGACTTTATTAACATTTACTTTATTTCTAACTTGTATAATTTAGACAGGATATATTTTTATGGAGAGCAAAATATTATAAGTTATTTAAGGTTTGAGTTTATTTATTCCAGAATAATATTCCTGTCTGTTTTTATTCATATTTATGTTCAAAAAAGTTAAGTTTTAAAAGTTTTAAAGTTTTAAAAGTTTAGTTTTAGTGTGTTCAATAAATGTTTATCCTGTTCAGCCCGTGACCTAAAGTGTGTTTTGGATTTTGGCCCCCTGTGCAATTGAGTTTGACACCCCTGATCTAGCCCCTCTCTCTATTGTTTTCCCCAGGAAAGTACTAGCCCTCCAGGTACATTTTCCCCTAAAACCCCCCCCCTGTTTTAAGCAGTTCAGGGGATCACTCTCGGCTTCTTACCCGCTTGCCATCACTCTGGTTGCCGAGTATTTCCCTCAGCCCCTTCCCCCCACATGTTGAGTTTCACCGCTCTTCAATCTCCATTCTAATTTGGTCTTCCCGGACGTCTGGATCAGATGGAGTATTACCCTGAAACCCTCTCTAAAATCCCCTATCAATTTTCCTCCCTTTTTATTTTCTTTTAGGCTCTGTGTGAATGCGTGTGAACGTGTGTAAGTGCGCAGTGACTGAGTTTTTATAAAAATAAAATAAAAATCATTTATTAGACCATTTGTTTGGTTTTTGGTCTGATCTGACCTGGTATACATTGGGTTTTAAGTTACCCTGCCTCTCGCTTTGCCAACTTTTGCTCAACCTAATTTGCCATTCTCCATATTATATTATGAGCACAGCGACAGGGACCCCCCTGAACTCAAAATAACTGACTCAGTAACCAGGACCCCCAGGACCCCCGGAAATCAGAGTAACACAAGGCTGCCTCTTTCCTTCGAATCAATTAACAAATTCCATCTAATTCTCAGTTTCTTCCTGACCCTAATGAAATTTGTCAGGTCTTTCTTCCATTGATTGAATACATCATTATTTATTGTTAATTATTTGTTAATTATTAATTGTTAATTATTAAGGGAATATTTTGAAAAAGGAAATTAATTTTTGCTAATAATGTCATTTTGATTGCTGAGTTTTTCCCCCAAAAATGAAAGTTTAAGTTTATTCTATGTTGATAAATCATTTTTGATTTCTTTCCACTTAGGTAAATAATTATTTTTATATAGGACATGATTATGCTTTGTAAGCCAAACTCCTACATATTTAATATTCTTTTCCATTTTGAAATTAGATATCTTTTGAAGGCTCCTGGCCCTGACGGCTTTATGGCGAGATATTACAAAACTCTTGAGCATGAACTATCTATGCCTTTACAAAATACAATAAATGAGATAATAAATGTGGGCATATCGGACACCTGGAAAGAAGCTAATGTGGTGTTGATTCCAAAAGAAGATAGAGATTTAACTGATGTAAAGAATTACAAACGAATCTCACTTTTAAATACAGATTATAAAATTTTTGCTACAGTTTTAGCAGTGAGACTCAAAAGGGCTCTTCAAGATATTATACATGAAGATCAAAATGGCTTTCTCCCAAAGAGATCTTTGAAAGACAATATTAGAATGATGCTTAATATAATTGAATATTATGAAAAACATAATGAATGTAAACTAGCAATGATGTTTGTGGATGCGGAGAAAGCCTTTGACATGATCAACTGGAACTTTTTGAAGAAGGTTATAAAATAAACAGAAGCTGGAGGTAAATTTATTGCATGGATTGAAGCGATTTATAATCAACAACAAGCCTGGTTGGTGATTAATGGAGGAAAAAATGAAAAGAATTGAGCTACATAGGGGAACAAGACAGGGATGCCCGTTGTCTCTTCTATTATTTATTATGATGATGGAAATACTCAATAATATAATAAGAGAAGTCTAATCAGTATAATCAAAGGAGTCCAGATCAAAAAATATCAATATAAACTTAAAGCTTTCGCTGATGATCTGGTTTTGTTTTTGGATGACCCGTTAAGTAACATAAAATATTTGACTGATACAATACATAAATATGGTGAATTCTCTGGCTTTAAAATTAACAAGGAAAAAACAGTTCTGATAACAAAGAATATGAGTGATAAAGAAGAAAAGGAAATAATACATATAACAGTATTTAACAAAGGACAGAAGGCAAAGTATCCAGGTATATGGATAGCAAAAAGAAATAATGAACTATTTCAAAATAACTATGAAAAAAATGGAAAGAAATAACAAAAGATATGGAAAATTGGGCATGTATGCGGTTATCCTTAATGGGGAGAATAGCAGCTATAAAAATGAATGTACTCCCAAAAATGAATTTTCTATTTCAAAATCTCCCTATTATCACGAATAATAAGCCTTTTATACAATGGAAGAGAGAATTATCCAAATGTATATGGCAAGATAATAAGCCTAGGATAAAATGGAAAGTTATGACAGATCCTACATTAAGAGGAGGATTGGGACTACCAGACTTACATATATATTACAAGGCAGTGGCAATGACTTGAAGCAGTCAAGACTGTTCTCTTCCGACAGGCCTTCCCAGACTAGTGTTCCACCGCCTCTCATCAATTGTCCCTTTGTTTTTAATTTTGTTTTTAATTTGTTTTTAATAGTTAATGTGTCTTAGGGGGATAGAAGGGTTGGTGGGTGGGGAGGATGGGCTACATTTTAATGTTTAATATATTTATATGTTCTTGTAATGCCGCCTCGATCTACTGGGAGAGGCGGGACAATAATAATAATAATAATAATAATAATAATAATAATAATAGATTGGATTAATTTACAGGACATGAGAATGCTAGCACTTGAGGGAGCGGACTTAAGAATGGGATGGCATGCCTATATGTTTTATGATAAAGCAGGGATCGACAAAGAATTTTCGCATGATTACATAAGAAAATCATTACTGAAGGTATGGAATGAATACAAGGCTAAAAACATTAGGCAGCTCCCCTCATGGGTGTCCCCTCAAGAGGCTTTTTTCGGAAGATGGATCAAAACAGATAAATGGCTTCGATATGAGGATATAATAGAAAAATCAGCTTCAAATACAATCAAGGTCAAAACAAGAGAGAAGTTGGAAGAAGAAAGAATAAGATTGAATTGGTTTCCCTATAGACAATTTACTGAAAGATTTCAGATGGATGTAAAAACCTACGGAATTGAACAAGAGGAGAGAGAAGGAGTGATAAAATGGCTGTTTGAAAATCCCCTACACTTATGAAAAGATAAATTTGAACACTTTTAAGATGAAAACAAGAGAAAAGTTGGAAACTGAAGGCATAAAATTAAATTGGTTTCCTTATAGACAATTAACTGAGAGATTTCAAATGGACTTCAAAACTTACGGAATAGAACAAAAGGAGCAAGGCGGAGTATTGACGCTAAAGTGTGAAAATCCTCCTCATTTATTAGCACATTTATATCATGCAATTCTACAACAGGAAAGGGAGGAAGAAACAGTTAAATTGGCAATGATACGGTGGGTTCAAAATATAGGACATTCTATACAATTAGCACACTGGGAACAGAGTTGGCAACAGACACAGAAATTTACCATAGCTCAGAATTTAAAAGAGAACTACTACAAACTTTTCCATAGATGGTACATGACACCAGAAAAATATACAATATTGTAACAGGGCAATGTTGGAGATGCCAAGAAAATGCTGGTACACTTTATCATATGTGGTGGTCATGTACCAAGGCAAAAAAATACTGGAATGACATTCACAATATGATATGTAAAATATTAAGAATCCAACTTGATAAGATACCTGAATTGTATTTGTTAAATATGACTTATATGTTAGAAGGATCTGTTGCAAAAAAATACTGGAGAATTTTACTTTACATGATTATGACAGCTCGTATTGAATATGCAAGATTATGGAAAATATCTACAGTAGAGCAATGGTGGGCAACATTAACTGAAAATTGCAATGCAGACATAGCTGGTCAGAGATTAAAAGGAAGATCAGATGATGATATCTTTAAAGAATGGCGAAATGTATTAGATATGAAGGGTTTTTTGTCAAGTAATAATTCATTATCCATGATAACAGGTTAAATAAAAGGAGATAAACAGAGAAATATTATGGAACATGTAAACTGAGTTTGAAATGCAGGAACTATCTTGATAATGTAATTGATTTATTGCAATGCATAAATATAACAAGACAATGATATAACAGTTTATGTAATCCGGTGAGGAGTGGGAGGAAACTGTAACAGTTTGGTAAATGTACAATGAAGAATATATGTTTTATATGTTGGAATTACAATAAAATTATTATAAAAAAAGAAAATCCCCTACACTTATTATCTCATATATATCAGGAAATCTTACAGCAAGAGAGAGAGGAGGAAACAATGACGTCTACAATGATCGCATGGGCTCAAAATGTAGGACATTCAATTCAGTTAGAGTCTTGGGAACAGAGTTGGAAAAGAACACAGAAATTTACAGTAGCTCAGAATTTAAAAGAAAACTATTACAAAATGTTTCATAGATGGTACATGACACCAGAGAAACTCACGAGATTTTACGAAACAGGAACAGGACAATGTTGGAAATGTCAAAAGGAGGTCGGTACGATGTTTCATATGTGGTGGACATGTAACAAAGCAAAGAAGTACTGGGGAGAAATACATAATAGGATATGTACAATATTGAATGTACAATTTGATAAAACACCAGAAATGTATTTGTTGAATATGACGCGTATGTTTGATGGTACTGTTCAAAAGAAATATTGGCAAATAATATTATATATGGTCACGACAGCTAGAATAGAATTTGCAAGACTATGGAAAACCAATCAAATACCTACAATTAATCAATGGCGGGCAACTCTGATTGAAAATAGAAATGCAGACATAGTCTCTCAGAGATTAAAGGGAAAATCAGATGATGAGATTAAAAAAGAATGGGAAATTGTGTCTGGTGATTGTTGGGTACTATCAGATGACAATGTTCAGGTATAAATATAGTTGATATATTAAATGGGTGTAATCAGAAATATTACGATCAAATATATGGTGCTTATGTATTGCAGGAACTATCATGAAATGTTATCATATATATGTGCAGTACAGGTAATTTTAGTATGCTGAATATATAGAAGAAATTGAAATCTAGAGAGGAGAGGAAGAACAGTAGAAATAATTCAACGAAATGCACAATTATATATGTTTATTTTATATGTTGGAACTTTGATAAAATTATATAAAAAAAGAAATTAGATATCTTTTGCAATTCTTCCACCTCACGTGATGACATATTCTTAATTAATATTGCAGTCTTATCATGATTTATTTTGAAACCCACAACTTCTTCAAAATCCTTTAAAATCTGAATTAAGGAATTCATCAAATCCATGGGGTTTTCCAAAACTACAACCAGGTCATCAGCATATGCCTGTACTTTTAAATTAGTATTTTTAAGACCTTTTACGCTGTCTTGCTGTCTTATTTTATTGATCAAAACTTTGATAAGCATGATAAAAAGTAAGGGGAAAAGTGGGCAGCCTTGTCTAGTGCCTCTTCTAATTTCACATGGCTTAGCCTTCTTCCGAATTAATTATTATATGGACTTCTTGTTCTGAATATATTGCTTTTATCCACCTCAAAAAATTATTACCACATTCTATTTTCTTTAAAGTTTGAAACATAAACTGCCAGGAGATATTATCAAACACCTTCTCAGCATCAAGGAAGATCAGACCTAATTACTTATTTTTATCAGATTCACTAACTTGGATTAAGTTTCTCAGAATTCTAATATTATCTTTTAATTGTCGATCAGGGAGAAAACCAACTTGATCATCTTTAATCCAGTCTTTAAGAACTTTTTTCAGCCTCTCTGCTATATCTATATCTTCTTTCCACCATGTAAGTGCATATAACAAGAATTAGATGGTAAAACTGTGTGCAACTGAACGTACACAGTCCCAAATAGTGCTTTGTCATCCCACTTTCTCAGCTTTTTTTAAAATGTACCAATTTCTCTGTCCTCTTCCAACTTTCCCTTTTTGTCCTCAGCTTACTCAGTTGCTGCAAACCAAGATCAAAGTGCAGAAATAGTTTGCACTGAACTAACTCTGGAGGTGGGAGCGAGGAGGAGAGAGGCTGAAGTCTTGCCCTTCCCAGGAGGCTGAGGCCAAAGCAAACTGCTGCAGCCTCTCCTCATTAATAACTCTTGTCATCTTGAGCACACTCAGATGTTGCTCACGTGTGTCCTTGTTGTCTTTCTGTGAAAAGTTGAAAGGTATGTAAAGATAAGATTTACCTTTGTAAAATTCTTTAGACATTTACATGTTTCACAGCTGTGTACCCAACATTTCTTATGATACAGGTACAACGCAGAAGGCCATCTGTGCATTTTTTTAATTTATTTTTTATTATAAAGAAAAAGGAACAATACATAACAGAATAAAACAAAAACACCACGTGAATAACATGAAAAGTGAAAAAGAGAAAAACTGCAACACAAATAGCTTACATTACTGTTTCTCTCCAGATCTTTTATGATTATATACTTATTCAACATGTTATATATCATATTGATTATATATTTTTTGTTTCATATATCTGAATCTCATTCTCCTTGTACTCATTATTGCTATAGTAATTTCGTTCTTAAATCTATTCTTTTCAACTATATTTAACCTATTGCTAATACTATATATGATCCTGTGGTTAACCTTAAACCCTCACCCTAAATGTGAACCCATTCCCAGAGCCAATCATATTCCAGCTTACTCTGCTTTCGAAAATTGTAATTCTTCTTGTGGAGGTGTGACACTTCCCCCTTTTGTTAAAGCCTTTTCCACAAATATTTTCCATATTGCTTCGAAGTCATTCCCTTTTCATTACTCCTTTTTTAACCTTAATTTGACATGTTAACTTATCATTGATCGCAATTTTCCACACTTCTCTATACCAATCCTTTATTTGAAAATCTTCTTGAATTTTCCATTTTCTCAATATAATTAGTCTTGCTGTAGTTAATAAATTTGTAATTAACTCCTTCATTGTCTGGCTACAATTAACCTTATCAAATATAGATAATAATGCTATACTTGGATATATTTGTAAATCAATTCCTGTTATCTCTTTTATCTCTTTAAATGTTACCCTGTTTACTGGGGGTCCTGTGAGGGACTCCAAACATGCTCAAATATTAGTGGGGAAAATTAGCTCAGAGCACAAGTTAGCAAAACAAGAGGCAGGGCAACGCAGCGGAATCTCTAAACCCAATGTCTACGGGGTCAGGCCAAGTCAAGAAGCACACCAAATATTAAAGAATAACTGTGATTTTATTAAATCCAGGCAAACAGTGTATGCAACACAATCACACAAGTAGCTATAGAAAATAAAGGTAGTAGCAGTATAGAGGGATTTTTGAGAGGGATTTGTTGAATTGGGTGATCTACACCTGTCCGAAGCCTGAGGTAGATCACAGCAGAGGTCCATAGATGAGCAGTCTCGGACTGAGACTGAGGGGAAAGCTTGGTGGATGACGCGGCAGCAAGGCGGGATGGAAGTTCAGAGTGATCTGAGAAAGGTCTCAGAACTAGGGGTTTTCATAGGGAAAATATGACCGTAGGCTAGTCTGTACTTTGGGAGAGAACAATGAGGTTTGGGCACGAGACAATGTCTCCGAAAGGTCAGAATTTAGCATGATTGAATTAAGTCCGAATCGACAATGGGATGGCCAGTATGCAGACGCAGTGTGCTTGACAGTCAAGCGTCTAGCTCGGCAAGTTGCCTGATCGGGGCAGGGAGTTCTTTGTATTAGCGTGCATCTTTAATGAGGTGTTTGTCTAGGGAGGTCTCCTAAAGTGAAGATCTGGCTGAGTCTGGCCTGCCTGGGTGGAGAAGGGAATGTTCAGCAATTAATGGCCATGCCTAGTTCTGAACTTGTTTGGGGGCCTCGCAAACACTTGGCCGAGGGTGGCAAAATGGGGCCAAATGGTGATATCAAAAACAATATCTAATATCTTCCAAAGTAAGGCTAGCAAATGGTAATAACATAAACACCATTTGCCAGAATTTCTGCACACCTTCACAATTCCACCACATATGAATATATGTGCCAATCTCTTGGCAACCCCGAAAACATAACTTTGAATGATTCTTGTCTATGTGGTTTAATCTTACTAGTGTTAGGTACCATCTCTGCCATCTGTGCATTTACTCAAAGGATTTATTCATGCCCTAACAACTAGCTTCAGAGCTCTCGCTTCAGACATATTATGAAGTGCTTTTTATGTGTACTAGCCTTCTTTAAAAATGAACAGAAGCAGGAGGACAGATAAGCTGGTATCCAAACCTGAAAAATATTCTGGTACAAACAAAGAATTTATTTCTATTATCTCAGTCTTCATGTATCACATTACCTTGGATTTTATCTTTCATCTCTCCCTCCAAAAACAACTACAACAATAGTTTGTGAATGTCTTATGATGACTTCACCCAATGATTACACATAATGTAAAGAACACAGGACATAATATGGACCCTGAAACAACCCTACAACTCAAACACCATGTGGCTGAACAACAGACACATCTCCACCACTTTTCAAAACTGACATTGTGGCCAGAAGCAGGTTGAAAGTGATCCACTGGCCCTATGATGTTTGGCCATTTTTGCACTGCCCTGTTATAGTGCTATTATTCCTCTTTCAACATCCTATGGAATCCTGGGGTCTGCAGTTTAGTGAGGGGCCTTTAGAATTCTCAGCCAGAGAGCTCTTGGGCCTCAGTAAACTACAAACCCCAGAATTCCACAGGATGTTGAAAGTGGAATGAGATCACTATAACAGTGCAGTGCAGAAATGGCCAGAGTTGCAGAGCTGATCCAGCAAGACAACTTTAATTGATATCAAAATGGACTAGAGAGAGGGACATTACAGCCTGCCTTGCTTTTGCTTTCTGAATAGAGACTTAATGCACATCAACTGAGAGGAGAAACTCTTTATACCATTTGATGCTGTTAATGGCTCCAGATCATATTTCTGTTTAAACAGACAGTGACAGAGTATCTCAGATCAACTTTTTGCAACCCTGGACTACAAGCTTTTTTCCCCCTTTCATTTCCTTTTCTTCTCTCCTCCTCCTCCTCCTTCTTCTTTTGGCATTCACATCTTCCATTTTGACATTTACACTTGCTACAGCTTTCCTGCCAATGTCCTTAAAAACAATGTGCTTATCTGTGCAATATAGACACAACAATCAGTGGTTGTGGAGAGGGAATCAACATTGAAAAAACAATAAGTAGAACTTATTGTAGTGTTTGGTTTGTCTCACAACACTTATTGCAACACTTTGGAAGACCAGTGGACCACATTACTCCCCTAGGAGACCTTGGAGTGCTGTACCCCCCTCTGCTGTACCCACTCCTTCCAAAGGGAAAAACAATATTTATGCCCCAAATGCCCTCTATGGAACAAGTGGGCATTTCACCACATTTTGTGGCCTTCCTGGGTCATTTTAGGCCCAGGAGAGGGCTTTTATTTAACAATGGGAACTAAGTGGAAGTTACTTACTGTTCACTCTCAGTTCCAAAAAAAAAAAAAAGATCTTTCTTAGGTATAAATTGATCCAAAGACAGCCCAAAACATGTCAGAAATGTTCTGGTACAACCCCTAGACAGCATTTTGTGGCAAAATATGCAAAAAATAAATAAATAAAATGTTTGACCCATGGGGGCCCCAGAAGGCTTCCAAGCATGGTGGAAAAGTCTTCTATGACCCCTAGAAGACTTTCAGAGGCATTTTGGAAAAAAAAAACTGAACCCCTGGGAGGCTAAGGAGGCACAAAAATGGCTCTGGAGGGCTGCATGCAGTCCGTGGGCTGCATTTTGTCCACTCCTGCCCTAAAATAAGTGCTTCATTGTTGGTGACTGTGCTACTTTAATTCATTACTTCGGCTGTCTGGCTGCTTATGGGTCAGTACTCAGAGAAGAGTTCACTGCTACTGTATTGGAGACTGACAGTATCTTGGTAAACAGGGAAGATGAGTGGTGATGCTGGTCTCAGTGCTGTTGCACATCCTGTGTGTAAATTGTTTAGTTCTCATGAACTGCGAGGAAGAAGTGAACATCCTCCACCCACACACCCCACTTGCAAAGCTTGTATTATTCACCTTCCAAAGAAAGATGCTGTGCTATAGATGGACAATGTCACCTACTGTCCCAGGACAAATTAGAACTTAAAGAGTAGAGATATGAGAGTGGTTACTTTGACCTTGGCTTTGAAGCTTTGTCTATTTTCTGTTCTTGACCTTTATTATGTGAATCATCTGGAGAGCTTCAGATATTGGTGGTGTTACCCCGAAACGTAGGTGTCCACAGGGGCCACCCAGCAATGTCAAATACCTTCTTGCAAAAGTGAGGAATGAATTAGCTCAAAATCAAGATGCTAATGGGCGGGGGGGGGCCACTTAGCAAGAACTTTCTACCAATGTTTATGAGCTCACATAGAATAAGAACCAGCCAGAGATTCTAAAGTAAACTAAAAATGTGTTTTATTGAGGGGAATTCACTAGCGCATGCACACGATACGTGCAGACACACACTCACACAAAAGCTGACTGAAGGATAAACAGAGGAAAAATTATGAGCAGAGAGGCTGAGGGTTTGGGGTTATAATTAGCATTCTAGAAGAGTAGTGAAGAAGCAGCAATGTGGCTTGGCTTAGGTAGAACCTAAGGACAGTTCTCATTCAGGAGCCAGTTGGACAGAGTGATGGGTAGACCTTCGAGAGACTGTACTGGGCATGCTGGAATTAGGGATATTTGTACCCAAAAAATAGCCAGGAGCAGTGGAAAACATGTGCAGTTCCAGGTGTGGAACAATGGGAGTTGCAGTACAGACAATGGGGTCCAGATGGTGCTCGTGATTTCAGTGCTTAGATGACAAAGAGATAATGACTGTTTTATTGTGGGTGGGACAGGACAATGGGGAAAACATCCAAGTGTACAGGAACAGGGTTGAAGCAATCAATGCTCTGCTGGGAAACATCTCGCTTCTGACCATTATATTCACAGAAGAGATTCTGACTTCTGCTTAGGACTATTATTCTCTTGAAACAATAGTGATTTACCTGATAAATCATGGGCCCTTTTCGCACAGCATTTTCCTTGCAAAAGGGCACCTGGAGCATCACGCGATTGTGAGGAGCGATCTGCATCATGCACTCACAATCGCATGACACTCCAGAGGCCGGCAGGTGCCGATTGTGCACCTTTTCATTTTCGGCTAGAAGCCAAAAATGGTGCCGCAATCGCACATTGCTCCTGGGCCCCACGTGCACTTACCTGGCACGCACTTACTCTGGAGCCACGCCGGTCGTGCTTCCTGCCCCAGTGCAGCCTAGGAAGGTCCTAGGCTGCACTGTGGAAGGAAGAGGCAGGGCTCTTGCCCGAGCAGGCAGCTCGTGCGGAGCTGAAGCAGCAGGAACGTGAGAGCCTCTCACTGGAGGCTTCTTGCGCGATCCCCGCACCCCAGCGCCGGAAAAAAGTAAGGTGCAGAAAAGGCCATAGAATCACAGAGTTGGAAGAGACCCCAGGGGCCATCCATTCCAACCCCCTGCTATGCAGGAACACTCATCAAAGCATTCCCAACAGATGGCCATCCAGCCTCTGCTTAAAAACCTCCAAAGAAGGAGACTCCACCACACTCTGAGGCAGCACATTCCACTGCTGGACAGCTCTGACCATCAGAAGTTCTTCCTGAGGTTCAAGTGGAATCTCCTTTCCTGCAGCTTGAATCCATTGCTCCTTGTCCTGGTCTCTGGAGCAGTGGAAAACAAGCCCACTCTCTCCTCGACATGACATCCCTTCAAATATTTAAACATGGTTATCATGTCCCCTCTTAACCTTCTCTTCTGCAGACTAAACATACCCAGCTCCCTAAGCCGTTCCTCATAGGACATGGCTTCCAGACCCTTTACCAATTTGGTCACCCTCCTCTAGACACATTCCAGCTTGTTGATATCTTCCTTGAATTGAGGTGCCCAGAACTGGACACAGTATTCCAAATGAGGCCTAACCAAAGCAGAATAGAGCGCTACCATTACCTCCCTCAATCTAGACACCATACACCATTGATGCAACCGAGAATTGTGTTGGCTTTCTTGGCTGCCGCATCACACTGCTGACTCATGTTCAGCTTGTGATCTACCAAGGCTCCTAGATCCCTTTCACATGTACTGCTATCCAGCCACACGTCCCCCATCCCATATTTATGCATTCCATTTTTTCTGCCTAAGTGTTGGACCTTACATTTCTCTCTGTGAAAATTTGTTTTGTTAGCTTTGGCCCAGCTCTCCAATCTGTCAATGTTATTTTGAAATTTGATCCTGTCTTCTGGGCTATTAGCAAACCCTTCCACCCAGAGGGAGTTTTAAACTGACCTGCTTGCAACCTCATGTTTATAGTCGGAGAAATGGTTATACATGCATACAAAAAGAGCTCAAATGCTTAGTTCCTGTACGACGGGCACAACCCATGACTTGCTGCAGGTTAAGCCCCCACCTGATCAGGGAATGGCAGTCTCCATTGGGAACCTACAAAAATCTGCAATAATGTAATATAATTAAATTAGAGCTTGGAAAAGGTTTGTTGTTTGTTTTTTGCTTTTTTGTTTTTGTTTTTTGAACAAAAAACAATCCCCAGTCCGTGTGGCCTCTCTGGTCAAAGTCCATACTGGCTAGGGGATTATGGGAACTGTAGTCCAAAAAAGTAACACTGCAAAGCTCTGAATGACATTTTCTCCTTTGCCAGTTATCTTCACAGCAAGGACATTCTGTCTCCAGGAGCCTACATAGGAGGAATGGTACTTTGCTGACCTGTGCCATTTTCACTTTTCTGGCTATGGTAAATGTAGGAAGTACAGTTTACAAAGAATTTTTTTTAAAAAAAAGTGACTTGTTTTGCCATATATGAGGACCCAAGAGATGCTTCCTGCTAATTCTTGTCACAAAGGGTAGAAAATGAGTGGTCCTTCTGATGTTATTGGACTGCAGCTCTCAGAGGCCACAGCAAGGCAACAACAAGGGATGATTGGAATTGCAGTCTAGCAACATCTGGAGTTCTATATGTTCCCCAACCCTGCCTTACATAAAAGAGGATCAAAATGTGAGATGGTGGTACAATCTATTTTCAGTTAATATTTCCATAAAAGCAAGAGCTTGTAAACTGTGTATAAACTGAAATGGACTTCGGAAGCTGCCCATGTCAAGCCAGTGAAGCTACCTGAATGCTTTTTTATTCCAATAGCAAAGGCAGATACTTCACTAGATTAGCTCTTAATTTGAGTGCCTTGTGTGACCAATAAAAATATTATATTAGAGATATTGTAGCCAATAAAAATATATGAAACAGAAGATTTTCATTAGGTGCCTGGAGTTTAATAAGATTTGGTCTCTGGGATGCCCTCCTCTCCTCTTTCCCTAAGCTTGCTTGCTTGCTTCCTGTATTTCTGTTGCTCCTTTCTCCGACTCTCAGAGATCCCAGCTGACCAGATTGAAAAGGCAGCATGATGGATGGACAGACAAGTCTACCATAGGCCATTTCCACACTAGACTGTTATAGTGCTATTACTCCACTTTCAACATCCTGTGGAATACTGGGCTTTGCAGTTTAGGGAGGGGCATTTAGAATTCTCAGCCAGAGACCTCTTTGGGCCCAGTAAACTGCAAACCCCAGAATTCCACAGGATGTTGAAAGTGGAATAATGGCACTATAACAGTCTAGTATGGAAATGGTCTAACTCAGAGGGTGGAGATGCTCCATCTTTGGAGGTCTTTAAACAGAGGTTTAATTAGTGTCTTTCAGGAGTGCTTTACCTGTGTATTCCTACATGGCAGGCGGTTGAACTAGATGGCCCTTGTGGTCTCTTCCAACCCTAAGATTTTATGATTTCCTAAAGATCCTTCTCTAAAAGTACATTTTGATGAAGATGTAATTCCCTAAGCTCTGGGATGCACTGGGTTGAACTTTCCCTCCTTTCTAAGAAGCAGCAAAGGAACAGGGACTGAAGTGTCATGTTTCCTGAGAAAGGTTCCTCAATATTGTGCTCATTATAAATAACCTCAGAAGGAGAAACTTGAACACAACAGCACGATGGTTCAAGATGGTGTTGCTTACAAGTGGCAGGAAGACACAAACCAAGTATATATGGAGGAAACTGGCACAGCCGTGGCACTGGGAACAAGAGGTAATTATTTGCTACAGATGCAGGTTGGAGTTAACGGTGAAGGCAAATGTATGATTGTTGTTGTTTTTTTAACAGCAGGGGTGATCTGCATTAAATCCAGATATCCCCTTTCCCTTTATAGTTGAACTCTGAAAATCAATAGTTCATGTGGCAGTTAAAGAGACAGAGAGAGACAGAGACAGAGAAGTCTGTCCATGCCATAGTTCATAGGCCCTTACTTTCTTTACATTGGTTGGCAATCTGTTCTGTAGGTAGATTGTTCTCACAACAGCTTCTCCTCAGCTCCTGTCAGGGAATTTCACCTCTATGTGCATGCATTTTCCATTTTCTTTAAGAATATGGTTCTTCCACTCTGCTACTACCTTCTTTTCTGCAATATAAATCATTATTGTTTCCCATTAAATGCCTGCCTTCCTCAGGAACTATTCTTTTCTCTCTCAATTTACTTTCCTCTTTTATCATTATGCAGGACTTGTGACTTTCTTCCAGACTCTTTAGCAGATGAACTACTGCTAACATATTCTTGCAGACAGGTTCCCCAGCATTTGGCTCTTTTCTCCGCCTGTATAGGTCAGATTGCTTACCTGGAGTAGTGATCCACAAGGATCAGCTGTGATGGAGTTGGGGTATGTGTGTGTGGCTATCTTGAGTGGCAGAGCAGCCTAGCAACAGGTTGCCATGTGACCAGAATAGCTTTTTAGGAGAGAAACTGAGCCCGTAGTGTGAAGGAAGGGCTGGTGTATGAGACAAAAAATGCGTAAGGGCAAGCACCAATTGCCTTATGAGAGTTTAAAGATATAAGGAAACTGATTAAAAGTACTCTGAAGACTGTATTAGTTTCAACCTACATCCGAACACCAGTAGTTTGTTCTGTATAGTATTTTAACAAATATTACAGTTTATTTTTATAAATACTTGGCTGAATGGTATACAGTATTTAGTGACACACAGAAAGCATGCTGTCATAGAATTCTAAATAACCATTAAAGGGTTCTAAATAACCATTGAAAGACCTCACCCTTTACCAAAAGGTGGTGCTATAAGGGGGGAGGACAGAGTTGTGTGTGAAGATTGGTGGTATGCCCCTGTTACTTTTAAGCTGTATGACTATAATGGATGTGCTACGGCCATCCATAATTGAGCAAGAGTTAAGATGACGTTCCAGGTCACCTTACAACTGCAAGGGTACAGATAGCTGCAGCATGTCATCACTCTTCTTAAAAGTAACTTTCCACACTCTACAAATTATATGCACATTAAACCTCTCCTCTTCTCTTATACTAAACAAGGTAATCCAGAAAACACCGGGCATTTTCTAGGATCAGAACTGTCAGGAAAAGGTTGGAGATAACCTATGGTCCAGGAAAATACTTGTGATGTACATTGTTAAGTGCACCTGTGAAAAGACAGTAAGACATGTAATACTAGCTGTGTCATGCTGATGAGCAATCAGGGGAGAAGGTTGCATCAGACATGGGGAGAATGCAAAGGTTGGCCAGGATTGCATCAGCTAGATGTATATAAATGTAGCTGGGTCCTAGCCAACAGTGCACACGGTGTCTGAACGTGTACGCCGGAGGCTCTGCCAGAAACAGCAAGCTGAAGAATGCTGGAACGCCTTCTGGAGATTCTTGTAAATATGTATATATTGTAAATCAAGAATAAATTGCCTCCTTGATGGAAGACAACAAGTGGTGTGGGTGAGTTTTTCTGGCTTTGGTGCATTGCTGATAATTCTAAATTCTGCTGGGCACGCTCCAAGCTGTGCAAGCACTCTGCTATTTGGACTTTTTGCACACTTGACTCTGGTACAGATTTTTGGCCAGAGCTCAGTGGTCGGGAGGGAAGTGCTATCGCAGTTTTTGCATAGCTCCCAGCATCCCCAACCCTCCCGGACAAGAACTTCTGTTTATTCAAAGCTCCTTGGACATGGGAGAAGTAACAGAGCAGCCCTATAGACCTGCTACAGTTTACCACTATCAAAGTCCATGATAAGACTAGAAAAGGAAAATGAAGTTGTTGGTCTTGTTGTTGTTGTTGTTGTAGCTGCTGCTGTTGTGTGCCTTCAAGCTGTTTCTGACTTATGGGGACCCTAAAGCAACCCTGTCATGGAGTTTTCTTATAAGATTTTTTCAGAAGGGGTTTGCCCTTGCTTTCCTCTGAGGCTGAGAAAGTGTGTTTTGCCCCAGGTTATCCAGTGGGTTTCCATGACCAAACAAGAATTCTAATCCTGGTCTTTAGAGTAGCTATCCAATGCTCTAACCACTAGACCATACTGCCTCTGATTTCCACATTGGAGTGGAAGTTAAAACTCTGAACCATTCTTTAGTTCAGGACTGGGAATCATGCAGCCCTCCAGATGTTGTTGGATTACAACCCTCAACATTCTTCACCACTGACTATGCTAGTCAGGGCTGGCAGAAGTGGAAGTCCAGTAACATTTGGAGGGACATCAGATCCTGAGGTCCCTTCTGGCTTGTACAAGCCCCAGGGCCAGAGTTTGCCTTTAGAGCTCACTGTGATGCTTTTCATTCTATTCATTTATATCTGGTTCCTCTGAACAAATTTTTTCTGTCCTTCTTGAACTGGAACCAAACTAGAAGAAGATTTCAGGAGACTCATATGTTGTTGTTGTGTGCCATCAAGTCATTTTTTATTTATGACAACCCTAAGGTGAACTGTTCATGGGCTTTTCTTGGCAAGATTTGGTCATTGGTTTCTTCTGAGGCTGAGAAAATGTGACTGCCTGAGTTCACCCAGTCACTTTGCATGGCACATTGTTTTCTTCACTTCCCCAGTGACTCGTCCACATCAGTGCTTCTCACCAACTGAAACTGATCCAGTATAATCCTATTCACAGAGTCACTGAACACCCCATTGTCAACTTCTGCTTACAAGAATAGCATCTAAGTTGACTCTTATTTGAGAGATTTTATTTGCGAAGTTATCGTTAAAAGCATCATAGTGAACTGCTGAAGGCTCTAAATTAGGATTCAGTGGGGAGGGTGCCTGTGTTAAACCTCTCACCGCTCTGAATAGTTCAGCTGGACGTGAATTCACAGACACAATACCTGCAAAGAAGACTTTCTTCATTGCATGTATTGCCAACTTATAGGAACAAAGATGTTCTCTACACCGTATCTTGTCAGATATAAGTTAAGCTTTCTGCATCTGCACTCCAGTCATTGTCCTTCTTGTTTCAGCCAAAGGGGTCTGATTGGTAAGGGGCCTCAGATGATGTGGATGTGACATTCTACAAATCATACTGTAATGAAAAACTGTTGTATTTAACTAGGTAAATTGTGATCCATTGTCAGTTGCTTCCTTAAGATAGTTCAAGAGGTCTTGGAGGGAAGTAAGATTTTATTCTTATTTTGCCCTCAGTTGCTGCAGTATTGCAAACTTCAAAAAAGAAAAAAAGAAAAAAGGAAGGTATTTGTTTACCAGATACATCCATTCCACTTCTACTAAAACAAATCAATTCTTTCCTTTGACTGTGGTCTCAATCCTTCTTTCCTGACTAATATAAGTAATTTCTATTTTTTCGTAGCTTTCAAAAATAGTAACTCTCCCTTCTATGTTTTCACAAATTCTGAACCAAAATTAAAGGGGGACATCTTTTGTTTGTGAATATTACCATCTCTCTTATAGGCTGTATTTCTGAGCCAAGAGATACTACTTTTGGCGCCATCATTGTTCAGTCACATAATCATATTTAAACAGAAGCTAAAAGTGAGGGCCAGCTGTAAGTAAAATCTTGCTTTTTAAAAATTTCTCTGGCCAATTTATCCAGTGGAAGAAGTGTACGATCTACATGTACCATGCTGGCTTGGAAAAATGATGAGCTGCTACTTATGTTGTTTCCAAAGTGGCAGCTAACCTAAAGCAATCATAAGTATTATTCCTATGATGACTTTACAGTGTTAATTTGCCTTCAAAGCAGCACTGTTGGAGAGAATTCCTGATAAAATTCAACCTTCTCTCTCTTTTCTCTTTTGAAAGGTGTATACCAGCCCGAATGGAAATGGAAACCCTTGTTCCTGCTGCTGGCACTCTCTTACCTGCTGATTGCCATATTGTGTGGGGTTGTGACATCCAATGGTAATCAAATTACTGTCAGATCTGACTTGCTTCACCAGTTTCAAGGCAGAACAGTGTGTGTGGAGGGTATATCACACATTCTCATGTTTACAGGCCGAGTGAGGGGGACTGAAAAGAAGTGGTTGAAATTACTGAGCAAATCTTTCTGAGCTACAACTCAGAAATACCAAAGCTAGCAGAACATGATGACCACTGGGAGGACAGATGACCACAAATGCCTGGGGGAAAGGATGTTGTGCAGAATTCCTTCAGTGACCGTGTGGATGGTTCACAATGAGAAACTTGACCTGCTTCTAGAACTATATAGAAGCTTTTCCCTCGTATGAGAAATGTCCATCAGATAATAGTGAATTCTTCATGTATACGTGTTTACATACAGGTCGTTTCTGCACTACAGTGTTATAGTGCTATTATCCCACTTTCAACCTCCTATGGACTCCTAAGGCTTGCAGTTTAGGGAGAGGCATTTAGAATTCTCAGCCAGAATGCTCTTTGGCCTCAGTAAACTATAAACTCCAGGATTCCAGAGGATGTTGAAAGTGGAATAATAGCACTGTAACTGTGCAGTGCAGAAATGGCCACAGAGAGCTACTCCACATAAGAAAGCATCCAGGTAGAAGGTATAATCCTGTACAGTCTTACCTCGGAGTGGGTCCCATTGACCTCAAAAGGTACTTACTTTTGAGCAAGCATTATAGGCTTCCATCCCCTGAAAAACTTTCTTTGACTGGATGATCATACAGAACAGTTTTCTCCAATTTGCTCTTCTCCAGATATGTTGGACTATATTGGCCATGAGCTTTAGGAACGATGGGGTGGTGATTCCACAATTTGTATAGAAGTATATTCTGTTTTTTCTCCAGGAGTGAAAGATCTCCTTCTTTTTAACTTCACAACAACTATGTAGGGCAGGTTAGACCGAGAGGCAGAGAAAAAGAAAGAGAAATTTATTGGTTTATTTTTCCTGTCTCTCTCTGTGCTGTAAAAAAAAAAGGAAATGAAAATAAATGCTTAAATTTTTGTTCAAGTTTTTATCACAGACAGGGTAGCAGAGTGGGAGGGTTCAAATATGTGGGCCATCAATTTCACTTTCCAATCACCACATTTTGTGTAGCCACAACCCTGTCCCAATAAATAAAAGAAAACACACTACAAGAAGCCCTGCACATTAGCTAGGGTTAGGGGTGCACGATCCCCACAAAAATGGAAAAATTGAAAACATCAAAATGTGTGTGTGTGTATCTGTGGGAAGGGGGGGCAAGCATAGTGGTGAAAATGGGCACCCAGGGTTCAAACCAGGTCAGGAAAAGGAGAGGAAAGAAGGTAGGTCGGCACGGGCCCCGTACTTCCTCTCTCTAACCATCTCCTTCTGTAGAGGGGCATTGGGAGAGGGTTTGTAGTGCTGAGAAACTGGGTTGTGGGCCCTCCTTAGCTGTCCAGGCAGTGTCTGGTGGAGGAGGAGGAGGACCAGAGGCAGGTTCAAAGCGCTGTGCAGCTTGATAGGAGCTGCCAAGAGGGAAGGCTCCCTGAGGTGGCGGGGAGGGGAACTGATTGTCACAAATAATCAAATACATGAAAGTCCAACCTGCAAATGTGGAGGGCCAGCTGGACTTCATTCTTCAGATCCAGCATTATGAGTATCAAATCCAGATTATAACTCTGGCCATTTCCGCACAAGACTGTTATAGCACTATTATTCCACTTTCAACATCCTATGGAATCCTGGGGTTTGTAGTTTTGGGAGGGGCCAGCTGGCCCCTCCCGAAACTGCAAACCCCAGGATTCCATAGGATGTTGAAAGTGGAATAATAGCGCTATAACAGTCTTGTGCGGAAATGGGCTCGTCTTTGTTATTTAGAGAAAAGAGGATATCGGATGATCATTAAAAAAGACTCTTCTCAGAAACTTGCATTCCCTTCAGAGCTTAAATCTGGAGCACATGGATTAAAACCATAAAGGAGAATGTCTCAATATATCACAACAAGTTCAGAGTGTTTTTGCTCTGATTCACTTGTGATCTGACTGCCCATGGTACTCATCAGCAATGTGGTATCCAGGCAAATGGCACTACAGTTCTTATGGAGCTGAATATAGCCACAGTGTTGTATTAAATGCCCCCAAAACATTCCTGGCACCTCATTTCCAGTGTAGACTGGTAGCACGCATGTCAGTGGGGCAATGAATCCAGATCAAGTCTCAATCCAGACCTTAAAGAAGTCATCCAAGGTGTTCAACTCAATCCCCAAAAATAGGTCCAGAACCTTTGACTGCCTCATTAAAGTTGAGTCCAAAACCTGGAACACATTAATCACCCTACTGATCTGCAAACCACCAGCTACCATTGGCATTGTTTGAAGTTAGTTAAAACAGGAAGAAGAAGGGGTCTCTTCTGAATATTTCTATGACTTTTTTAACCTTCTGAGTTGGTAATATTTGTGTATTGTATCTCTTGAACATTTTAGGATCAAGGCTTTCTTCAGAAGTGAACAAGTTGCATGAGCAGCTTCCATTAAAGGAACAATGTAAGTCTCTCTCCCCCTCTTCCTCTGCCTTGCCCTTCCTCTTCTCCTTCCCTTTCCATCATCCCAATATTTCCTTTGGCTTTTAGACTCAAACACCTAAGGAAAAGAACAGCACAAAATCTGGGAAGGATCTCAACTAAAGCTCACCCATCAGAACCTCTTTTAAGGAGCATCAGTTCCTGTATTCCACTGTTCCCTTTTTTGCATTCAGAAAGTATATTTTCCTCATCAATAGCTGCACATTCCAGGCAAATTTGCACCTCAGCACATGAGTCTTAAGAGACTACTTTCAGTTGAACTAAAGGGGCTTAAAATTGTTCTATTTTATACCTACACATATGCTATAATTCAGCACAGATACAATAGTAGTGGGGCTGAGTTTTAAAAAAATAGCTGCCTGCTTGCTTACTTTTAAAAAGACAAGTTGCTATCCTTTATAGTTGCAAAGATATGCTTCAAATGAAGCATGTAAACTAGAAGTGAGAAACTTAGGGTCTTTCTGCACTATACTGTTATAGTGGTATTATTCCACTTTCAACATCTTCTGGAATCCTAGGGCTTGCAGTTTAGGGAGGGGTATTTAGAAGTCTCAGCCAGAGAGCTCTTGGGCCTCAGTGAACTACAAACCCCAGCACTCCACAGGATGTTGAAACTGGAATAATAGCACTGTAACAGTATAGTGCAGAAATGGTCCTAGTCTTTCCAAAAAGCTGGGAGTGAAGGAATCTTGTGGCCTTCCAGATGCTGATGGACTTCTACTCCCAGCGTTCATCACTACTGGCTGTATTTCCTAGGGCTGCTGGAAAATCAATCCGATCTAGCAAATGCAAAAGGAATTATGGTGGGGGAGGGAGGAATAAGATTACATCCTTTATAAGGTCTATTTCTTACAGCATAGATTGAAAGAATTTACAAACTTTCAGACAAGGAATGGAAAGAATCTATAGATCAGTGCTAGAACACATGCTTCATATGCTCACAGTCTGTAGTATCTCTTGTTAAAAAGACAGTAGCTGGGATTCATAATTGCAGTTACGAATGCATAACCTAGACTGATTCATATCCTCAGTCCCTACATATACGGTAGAATAGGGAATATGCAGATAAGATAAAAGTCTCCCTTTCCTGACTTATCGGGAGCATCAGCTGCTGCAAGCAATGCAGCTGTGATTTCCTGTTCTTCTTGTTGAATAAGATGCACAGACTGATGTTTCTACCCTTCTCCTGCCAGCAGTCTTCAGTACAAGGAGGAACTGCAACAGGTATGCTGCTTCTGATTATTGCATAAGAGATCATTGCCAGGAGGGGTGAAAATGTAAGTCTACTGCATCCCAATTGACAAGAGAATGGTCCCCTATTGTTCAAAGCAGCTGATGCATGGTAAGTCAGGACTGGGGAGCAGGTGGGCTAGGAGATGCTACTAAGTTAAATATACTTAAGTAGCATTAAGTATACTTAATATAGGGCCTTTCTGCAGCACCCTCTCATCCTGCAAAGGGGACAGGAGAAGGATGAGACCACAATTGGGCTTCTTCATGATGTTGTCATAGTTCCTCCTTCTCCCGTCCCCAGGCAGCGTGATCGCAGATTAAATCATTAATAGGTTTTCCCCATCAATACACGTGATTGCTCCATCATCCCAGTCTTACCTGTCTGTGGAAGCCACAGAAGTGAATGTACGAGTGTAATGGCTGCGCTTCCTGCCCCAGTGCAGCCTGGGAAAGTACTCAGCTGCATTGCGGAAGGAAGAGACATGGGCATCGGGCTCCTTTCCACAGTGAGCCAGCTGGTGCAGAGAGAAGTGCTCCTGTCGTGCTCCCCTCCCTGCACAGCCACTGTCGGGATCCCCACCAGACAACGTTGGGAGAAGGTAGGGTGCAGAAAGGGCCTTAGTTATGACTACTTAGCTAAGTGGTTTATGTAGAAGCTTGACCGGCACCTTTGCTAGGATAGACTGGGCCCAGTATGGATGGAGAAAAGTGCTGCAAGGAAGTGCTTCACAAAGCATGGTTTGAGAGGGTATCATTCCTCTACTGTTCATTCTCTCCACAACAGTCATGATGCTCAGACATTTACCTATTCAAGACTGCTACATTATCCATTACAACAAGGGTGATGGTCAAGCAGCCCTCTGGATGTTGTTGAACTGCAATCCTAGCTAGCACAGCCAATGATAAGGAATGCTGGAAACTGTAGTTCAACAACCTCCAGAGGCCATGTGACTCCCACCTCTGGATTGCAACACTGCAGGCCTTTCTGCTAGAACCTAAGCATGCCTTTCCATAACGTTTGGAATATACAGTATTCTTTTTCTCTGAAATTGCATAAATGTGAGTAAACAACAACAGCCAACAAGGGCCTCCCAAGAGCCAATAAGATACAACAGACCAGCAGTAGAACTTCAGGGGTTTGCCTTTAATGGAAAAGATGCAGAGGTTCTGTTCTAGATGTTTCCTTCTTTGCCAGTATTCCCATGTGGATCCAGAACCAGGGAGTGGGATTACTTCCATGGTGGATGTTACTTCTTCTCTGCTGAGAAGGTTGCTTGGGAAACAGCTAAGAGCCAATGTGAGGAAAAGAATTCAACCTTGGTGGTTGTCCACAATGAGGCTGAACAGGTAAAATATACTGGAATATAAGTGTATGGGGGGAATAAATGTAAAGGTCTTTAATGAAGTCTTAACACAGGGGTGGGACTCATATTGGGCCATCAAGATGCTGTTGGACTTCACTTCCAAGCAGCCCTAGTTAGGAATGCTGGGAGTTGAAGTGTGCCTCCTTCATAGCCAGTGTTGAAGAATGCTGAGAGGTACAATCCAACAACCTCTAGATGGTGGCGGAGCTTGGAGTGTGTGTGGGGGGGCAGAAGAGGGGGGCTATGGCATGGGGGCGTGGCCACTGTGCATGGGGGTGTGGCCAGGGCACCCGTGGGCATGGCCAGGAAGCCCAAAAAACATTGCCGCCCAGGGCAAACCGCTTCCATTGCCCCCCTCCATCCCTACACGACTGCCTTTAGAGGGCTATGTGATTCTCACCTTTGATTTAACAGATCTCCTCCACTTCCCTTATTTCAGCCATCATAGGGCACATTTGTGCTACAGATTTTAGTTGGACGAACTGTTGGATCTCTCTTTGTAGAGATCTCTGAAAATTTCCATGCTTTCTAGAGGGCTAGAGATCATGAGGATCAGAGAGCTCTCACTGATTTTCCAAATTCACAGAGTTGTCTGTTGGAGGCCATGAAACTTACTTTGGTAAAAAGCAAATTTGGGTGTGGCATAGAGACCGCTGGTGAGCTGCATAGCAGCAAGATAGCTGTGATCTCAGGATCTCTTCTTGTATGAAGCACCAGTAACAGGAAACAGCATGTTCTTCACATACTGAATCAGCTCTTTCAGATCCTCAGAGAAAATTTTCAGAGCAGCCACAAAGTTAACTCAAAAGCTACCAACCTGTAAACTCTTCTCCTTTTAGAAAACCCCAATGCAATGCCGCATTTGGTCTCCCCTCTCACTCTCTCTACTCATTCATCTCCAGAAAGCCAAGAGCTTTCCTACAGATAGCCTTGTCTCAGGTGGGGGCCATATGCATTCAACTGTACTGTCAGGCTCAGATGCATTTTTATTTATTTTTAATTATTTATTTCTCACAGCACACTAATTCAGTCCTCCTCCCAACACATATAAAAGTTTAAATCCTGTTGTAAGTCCTGACTAGAGTAGACCTATTGAATCAGTGGAATTTGCCTATGAGTGTCTACTCATCATTCAACAGTTCATTGAGTGGGTTTACTCTAGTTGGGAATAACTAATAAGATGCCAGCCATATACTGTTTGTAAACCAAATGATTGCTATAATCTGCAGCTGATATCGTGTTGAGCAGTTACAAATACTTAAGCTAGACTTAGACATGTTCATTATTTATGTTTACAATTGTTGCAGTACTGGCATGATCACAAACCTACCTTGACACACCAAGTGATGGAGGGTCTGTTGTGCTGGTAAGTGGGGCACAGCAGACAATGTTTCCAGCCTCCCCCCACTCCCACTAATAAGCTGCAACACAGCAATGGGAAGCAGGACCCCGCTTGCAATTCCTTGTCAGACTGGAGATTGCTGTTCGGAGGAGGCTGGAAATATTGTCCTTCTAGTCACCACAGAACTGACCTTAGAATAATAGAATCATAGAATTGTAGAACAGGAAGATACCACAAGGGCCATTGAGTCCAACTGCATTCTGCCATGCAGGAATACACCATCAAAGCATTCCTGACAGGTGGCCATCCAGCCTCTGTTTAAAAACCTCCAAAGAAGGAGACTCCACCACACTCCAAGGCAGTGCATTCCACTGTCAAATTCCTCTTATGGTCAGAAAGTTCTCCCTAATGTTTAGATGGAATCTCTTTTCCTGAAGTTTGAAGGATTGTTCTGTGTCCTAGTCTCTAGAGCAGCAGAAAACAGGCTTGCTCCATCCTCCACATGGCATACCTTCAGATATTTAAGCATAGCTATCATTTCACCTCTTAATCTTTTCTTTTCCAAGCCAAACATTCCCAGTTCCCTAAATCACTGCTGCCAGGGCATGATTTCCTGGACTTTTACCATTTTGGTCATCCCCTTCTGGACATATTTCAGCTTCTGAATATCCTTTCTGAACTGTGGTGCCCAGAACTGGTCAGAGTATTCCAGGTAGGATCTGACCAAAGCAGAATAATGGTACTATCACTTCTCTTGACCTAGATACTGTACTCCTATTGATGCAATCCAGAATCGCATTGGCTTTTTTAGCTGCCGCATCACATTGCTGACTCGTGTTCAACTTGTGGTCTACTAAGACTCCTAGATCCTTTTCACATGTACTGTGATCAAACCAGGCATCTCCCATCTTTTATCTGTGCATTTCATTTTTTTTTTCTGCCCTAGTGTACACTTCCTGCGCTTCTCCCTGTTGAAATTCATTTTGTTAGTTTTGGCCCAGTTCTCTAATCTGCTAAGATCATTTTGAATTCCGATCCTCTCCTCTGGGGTGTTAACTACCTCTCCTAATTTGGTATCATTTGCAAATTTGATGAGAATGACCTCTATTCCCTCATCCAAATCATTGATAAAGATGTTGAATAGCACTGGGCCCAGCACAGAACTTTGTTAAATAGCACTGGGCCCAACAGAGAACCCTGTGGAACCCCACTAGCCACTTCTCCCTACTATGAAGAGGGGCTATTGGTGAGCACCCTTTGGTTGCTCAGTGTGGCTGCTGGCTGTTATGGTAGGCTTGGGGAACTGAGTCAGGAGACTATTTGTAGTTACGCATTCCTATGTCTGTGATCTCAGCCTACATTCATGAATGGAACTAGGATAGGGGACTAAGAAGTGGTAGTTTTTTAGATTAGTTAAGGTCAAGAAGATGTCTTTATGTGTATATGCATGTGGGGCATGTGCCTGCATGCACGTAGTGGTGTCTGGTGGCTTCCCTCTCAATGCTCCAGGTTTTAATCCAAACTTATATGTGATATCGAAAGTGCTAGATCCAACTCTCAAAGTGAGTTTAGTACCTCAGAGAGCTCATTTAAAGTCTAGGCTAAAGCTGGAGCAGGTTCACCACTCCATTGACTTGGAAGCCACAAGTTGCTACTGTTGTTTGGGTAGTATTAATGATCAAGGGCCAGCCAACCTACATTTTCCCCTCTTGTTGTTTTTGTTTTGGCTTACAGAATTTCCTCCAGTCCCAAACCAAGGGTGAACGCTACTGGATTGGACTCAACGATTTGAAAGTCGAAGGGGAATGGCGATGGGCTGATGGCACCAATTACAGGACTGGTTTCAAGTAAGACATCCTAGTGAAAAGGATTGTGACCCAGCAAGCTGAATATAGCGAAGCTCCTACGCCTTGTATCCTCCTGGTTTGGCTATCCAGGGAAGGGAGCAAATATATCAGGTGGCTGAGCCCCTGATCTGAAATGTTTTAAATGTCCTGGTTGATGCCAAATCTGGTAACCCAGACTGAAGCAGAAACAGTGCTACCACACCAATATTTCCAACCAAGTTACGGTTTTGATGGTGAGAGGGAAATGAGTTACAAACAGGAATAAATTAAGATGTAAAACTTTACTCAATCCTCCCCCCCCCCCAAGCAAAATACTGAACCATTTGAGAAGTAGGGTTCAGCACCCTGGATAGCTCATTTAAAATACAGGTTAAAACCTGGAGTGCATCCACTGCCCTACAGACTTCAGAACCACCATCCTCCATGGATTCTGGAGGCTTTTCACACTTAGTGTGTCCGTTCTCTTTCACCCTAAGAGCCACATGCCCTTGTGGCTGACCTTACAGGTGCTGCAGCCATGTTGGGCCAAAACAAAAACTGAGTAGGACATCTCACACTTTCTCTTTTATCCATATACATTTGTGCACATGCACGTCCATTCACGTACATACACAAGACATCACTCTACTGCCTCTATATTGCACAGTGAAAAAATGTGCAATCACACTTAGAAGAACATTTTGGCCATTTTCTGCTGGTTCTGGAAGAGAGCAGGGAGAGGAGAGCCATCCCACCGCCGTGATATTTTCAGTGATGAAATGTTGATTCCACTGAGTTATTATGATTAGTTATGGAAGAGCAGTCACAGTAAGCCAGATATAGATGAGAATCTGCTGTAAAGCAGGAGTGCCTTTCCCAAGCAAGCTTTAGGTATAGCCACACTGCACGGTTACAGGAGTCTGACACCACTTTAACCTTCATGACCCCATCCGAGGATATTCTGGGATTTTTGATTTGGGGAGGGATGTAGATTTGTCTTCTAAAGAGTTCTAGTGTTATAGCTCATGTGAATGTGGGCAAAAGCTCCCTAGAAAAAATTCTAAATACCTCATGAGACTACAAATCCCAGGATCCTACAGGATGTAGCCACGGCAGCTAAAATGATATCAAACTTTTATAACTGTGTAGTGCAGATACAGCAGGCAAGGGAGAAGTTCCTTGAGCTTTAGCATCACTGGGAACCTTAATGCTCAAAACTGTTGAAAAAGATTCAGGGATTTTGGAGAAGGTAACCTTCCTTTTACTTGCCAGACTTCTCATGATTTTCTTCTGGAGATTTTGGCACAGAGGAGAGGGGTGTGTGTGTGTGTTTTGCATAGCTTTTAAAACTTGCCTTTACTTGCATGTTCTGAGAATATCAGCTCATTCTTTGAAACAAGGATGTGATGGGAGGAAGGCTTGGCCTCCTTCGCACCTTAAAAGTCCAGCTTCCCTCTGACTTGCTGTGATATTTAGACCACAGAGGTTGTGGCTTATTTCTGAATAGATATGGATAGATCTCCATTATATGGTGTCCATAGACCTGGAGAAGTGATTGCTCCCCTGCCTACAACTGATAATGCAGCTTATACTGTGGAGGCCACATCCAAAAGACTCATCTTTGCATAACTTGCAGCCCTCCAGACATTGTTCAGCCATGACTCCCAACCAGAGGAGCTAATGGTAAGGAATGTTTGAAGTTTGAATGTTTGAAGGTGAAAATGATGAAGACAAAGTATAGCTGTCCAGAAGGGGAGAAAATGGCTTGAGTAACGGAGGATGGTGTCTCCAGTATCAGTAGGGTGGTACATCCACTCTGATTTTAAATGAGCTTTCCAAGGTTCTGAATCTGGATATAGAGTGCTGCACTTTGGACAACCCCTTTAAAGTTCAAACTAAGCCAAAATGTATTCACCTCTCTACTGATGGAGAGAAAAATTATTCCTCTTGCCAAATATCTCACAGAATAATTTGACTGCCCCATTTAGGAACTGGAAAATAGGACAACCAACTGACTACCAAACAAATGAAGACTGTGCTGAGCTCAGTGTTGTCGGGGAATGGAATGATGAGGACTGCAACAGAGAGAACTTCTATGTGTGTGAGAGACCTTTACCTTCCCAAAGGATCAAGAAATGAAAAAGAGAAACACTTCTACATGGTTGGCCTAGTACAGAGGATAGCCCTCCAAAGATGGGCCCTGTCTTTAGATCCCATGGTCTTCTTCTTCACTCCACGTTTCTCAGAGAGACTGTAATGCTATTATTAAAATAATCATGGTAACAGCAACAGAAGTAATCTTAGCTTAAAGTGATTCCATTTCTAAGCAGTGTAGTGGGTAGAGCCAGCATGCTACAGTGGTTTGGGCAAATCACACTCTCTCAGCCTAAATGGAAGACAAGGGCAAATCCTCTCTGAACAAACTCTGCCCCCCGGAAAAAAAGAGAGAGAGAGAGAGAGAGAGAAAACATGATAGATTCATATGTCAGAAATGATTTGAATGCAACAACAACATCTGCAAGGACAGAATACTGTTACCATGGTGTACACCTCCACTCAATTATATGATATAATTGGCATTATTTAATTGGCATAATTTATAAATCATACACTGTTGTGGTTAAACAGCCATGCTGACCAAGAGGATTGGATGAACACATGCAAAACTAGGTCAGATGGGACCTCTGGTCTGATGTTAATCAGCTTGAAGTAATCCCCTTAATGACTCAGACTTTAGAAACAATAACATGCGAAACTGCCTCAACATAGCAACTGATTGTCAGCGACCTGTTTCCATTTCCCACCAAAATTCTCCTGTTTCCTCGCCTGTCCATCCATTAAGGAGCTATCACAATTCTCATCAATCAGTTCTTTGTCAACCAGTGCTAAGACCATTATCCCATTCTGGACCCCATTGTTTGTTCTGCCAGAGAGCCATTAACATGTTCCCCTTCAGGGCAGAAAGGAATATTTCAACTCTGGTTCTGCACCAGACAATTTGTAGTACAATAGTACATAGTACAGTACATAGGCCATCACTCTGCTGCTCCAATTTCCATTCTTGTACTGCCCTCAGGCCCTAATATGAGCCACATCACTTTGTTTCTTCTTTGCTGGATAGGTAAATATTGCCCACTTCAACCTAAACTTCTCGCTATCCAATTTTTCCTTCCTTTCCTTTGGTTAGCCTTCTGTAGTTGTGACACTGTTTGAATCTGGCATGTGATTGTGATATTTCCCAATAAAATATACCCTTAAATCTCCAACTGGTGTCCCTGCATTAATACTGGTGTACACAGGTGGAAAGATCATTCTATGTTATCTCCCTTCTCACAGACCTCCCTTTGAGCTAATAATTCCTCAACTTTACATGGAGGCATTGGCATCACCCACCTTTTGGAGTAACAGTGCTGTCCCTTCCATGGTGAACCTAGCCATGCCTATGCATAAATGAATTCCACCGACTTTAATGGCATGTACTCCAGGTAAGCATGTAGAAGTCTGCAGCCTATGTTAACATTTTTAAATTTGGGGTCACCTGAAATTGAGTTCACATAACCACCTTCTTAAATTTGTCAAATCAACATAAATTTATTTTTCAAGCCAAACTTAACCATGTAACAGGATAGTTAGTGCTTGGTTTCTATAATATGGTAGAGAGAAAATGTACCAGTGGTTTTTCCCCATTGGGCCGTGTGCCCCCATCAGTGCTTTAATATGTCTTTACCATAGGATAACATGCAAAAGGGCATGGATTACTTTCCTTTTTGAAATAGCAGCCATGTCAAGGGTTTGGTGTGTGTACAGTGTCCGGAAAATAGGCTTTCCAGCTTGAAAACAGGATATAGCTCCCGTATCTTTAATGGTGGGGAAAAATGGGAATTTCAGGAGGTGCTGCTTGTCATACAACCGAGGAAGGCTAGAAGACTGCATTAGCCCCTCAGTACACCATGGAGAGCTATTCCTCCTACTGCACCCACTCCTGAAAAAAAAAATTCACCCTCAAATGCCTCCCAGTGCCCTGTAGAGGAGATGGACGGCATTTCCATTATGCTGTTGGGCTTTCTTGGCCCATTTTAGGCCCAAGAGAAGCCATTCTTTTAACAACAGAAAGTAAACAGAAATCACTTCCTCTCTGGTTCAAAAAAGCTCTCTCCTAGATCTAAATTGGCCCAGTGAGGCCCAATATGTGATAGAAATGTCCCCTACACCTCTTAGTGAGCATTTGGGGCAAAAAGAAAAAAAATGCATTTTTTTTTAATCTCTGGGGGACAAGGAGGCTCCAAACATGGTGGGAATGTCCATCACAAATTCTAGAGGGCATTTTGGAGAAAAGAAATGACTCCTGGGGGGCCCTAATGGCCAACAAAATGGCCCTGGAGGCAGCATGTGGTCCATGAGCAATTTTTTCCTCACCCAATCTAGTTAAGTCCCAGTGATTTAGTGTGTCAGCTATAACCAGGATAAACATCAGAATTCAGGCCATAAAATGTATGCACAGAGGAAGCCCTATTGGCATGCAGGGTGGAGGCTACTGTGCCAGAAAGCAGATGTGGGCAGTGGGAATACAGATAGTAGTCTCTGACTTTTGTGATCACCCAGATGTTCCCCTCTGCTGAGTGACAGAACTGCCTGTACCATATAACCGCTTCTAGGCCTCCAAAATTAGGCTTGTAACCTCAGTTCTGTTCTGGACTGAAATGCCAGTGCAGTCAAAATGCACACATTTTGATTCAGGCAGCAAAACCTCCACATATTTAAGAACACACAGGTTTTAGTCTTTCTTCACCTCTCAACATGTATCTGGGAGTGTTAGGGTTATCTCTGAACCCTCAAAAATATTAGGCCCACATAAACTACCCTGAGTAGTCTACATGATTGTGAGTAAGCTCTGAATCAGCCTGGAAAGGTGCCCAACTTTTGCCAAAGAGACTTCTCCTCCCACAAGAAGAACACAGTCAAACCACTTTCTATATAAGCAAAAAGAAGAACCCTTTGTTGATAAAAGAAAGGGTTTTTATAGGTTAGGATGACAATGATCTCATGTAAAAGAATATTTGCTTTCCCAGGATTAAAATTCTAATACGTAGTTGATAACGAAGTAACTTCTGGTTAACAATCAACAATGAATCCTGAATTACACATGTATTCACTCAGCAGTGAAGTATAAGAAATATTGTTACAGAGACTACTGGGAACCAATGCTGAGAACCTAGGCATTGACTTTGCCAATTAATGTCAGTATAATTTTAAGTAGGACAAGGGGGTGACAATAGGAACAACCTTTACAATTAACCGTAGTTCAAAATGGAGGCATTTGAGTTAAGCAGAAAGAAAAAGAGAGAGTTCCTTTGGGTTAGACATTTAAGGAGGCAATACCCTCTGTGAATTGAGCTGTCCAGGGTGCCGAATCTCTAGCAGCCCTGCAGAGCAGATGAAGGAAAAACTGAGAAAGCACTATCTATTTTGCCTGAACTCTTTTACTGTTTAGAAGAGCAGTGCAAATGAACTCAAATCCATGAGCTTACAGGGTTTGCTATACATTCACATGACTAGAAGATTCCTGCCTCTTATTAAAATGTAGCCTCAGAGTAACCAACTTGCCGCCCAGCCTGTTCTCCATCCACTTTGAGAGTTCATGTTGCATCAATTTTGTGGTACTGAATGTATAACCTCTCATTTTTCTCCAAATGTTTTGGACTGAAGCATCATCATGCAACAGAAAGCTCATTTACTTGATGAAGCATCAATTATGCTGAGAGCATTCACTGTATTTTGTAAATGTCTTCAGCTCTGTGATAATGCAGATGTGCTCCTCTGTTGAT
Organism: Iguana delicatissima; assembly: GCA_948472985.1. NCBI lineage: Eukaryota > Metazoa > Chordata > Lepidosauria > Squamata > Iguanidae > Iguana > Iguana delicatissima. Next base: position 10,694 of record CAOKZL010002599.1, on the reverse strand, counting down.
GACTTTGCAGCAAGGCCTGGAAAAAAAACACCACCTTTTATATTTCCCTTTTCTTCACTTTCTTACACACACACACACACACACGCACACTACTGATTTTATTTTATCTTCATCACATGATCTCATAGGAAAATATACATGGCAGTGTAGCCTCACAACATCATTCTGTTTTGTATATGTTCTCCCACCTTTAAGTGATCCAGGAATCATTGTCCTCACTTTGAAAGGATCAGTTTTGCCTTCAATGACATCATCACATAGGTTTTCCTTCTAGATGCTCTCAGTGACATCATCACATAGGATCTCCTTCCATCTGCCCTTATTGACATCTTCACATAGGGTCTCCTTCCAGGTGCCTTCAATGACATCATAGGATATCTTTCACCATGCTCTCAGTGACATCATCACATAGGATCTCCTTCCAGGTGCCCTCAATGACATCATAGGATATCTTTCACCATGCTCTCAGTGATATCATCACATAGGGTCTCCATTGTGCAAATGGGCTGGAATGCAGCTGGCTAGTAACTTTATTAATCATTTATTTAGATATTTCTCTATCATCTCCTGGCCCACAAAGGCTCCTGAAGCAATGAACAAATAAACACTATGAAAACAGACTTTATTCTCCCATTCTCTGACCTCATTGCTAGATGAATAAAATGGGATGGGATGGGATGGGATGGGATGGGATGGGATGGGATGGGATGGGATGGGATGGGATGGGATAGGTTGGGTTGGAGTTCTGTTCTCCACTGTCCTCTCTGGGTGGTGCTTTTTATTTATACATCCAGTCTGGTGCCTTCTCCATCTCTTCTCCCGATCTTCCACTCTCCTTCAGAAACATCTCTTACACAAAAATCCTCCCAGGAATCTCCTATAGCAGTTATTCAGGAAAAAGGAGGGTTGTGCTGTAGGCATAGCTGTAAGGGGCCACAGTTTATATGGTTATGTAAAGTGGACACAAATTCATCAGTTCACACATAGGTAAGTGCATTCTTCTCAGTCACTCACTTATTCTCACTCAACCAGTGCTGCTGCTGCTGCTGTTGTGTGTCTTCAAGTCATTTCTGCCTTTATGGCACCCCTAAGGCAAAACTACCATGGGATTTTCTGGAGCTGAGAGTGTGTGACATGCCCAAGGTCACCCAGTGGGTTTGCCTGGCTGAGAGGGGAATTGAATCCTGGCCTCCAAAGTTGTAGTCCAGTGCTCAAACTACTGCATCACACTGACTCTTACACTTGATCTGTGCCCTGGATCAAATAGGATCTGACTGCCTGGGCACAGATATGGTATGAATGAATGTAGACAGAAGCCCCATGCAAGTGTTCTAAGTTGCACTTTTCAGTTGGAGACTAACAGACAGAAGCTTTTAAAATTTCTGAATGCTCCGACATTAGAATGCTCAAGCATTGCATGAGCCTGCCCAGGCCCTGTGATCTCCAGGAGAGACTCCCTTCAGTCCCACCATGTATGCCGGTGAGGATGCAAGATTGGACTTTCTCGGTGGCTGCCCCAGGCTCTGGCACTTCCTTCCCAAGGAGACCAAAAGGGTCCCCTTCCTGCTGCCATTCCATCAGTAGGTAAAGACCCTTTTATTCCAACAAGCTTTTAAAACAGAAAGTTTTAAGGAACAGACTGAAGGTGTTATATTGTTTTACTCTTCTCTGTTTATAATTGCTTTTTTATCTTTTTAGCTGCCTTTTATCTTTTTAAGTGTAGGTTTAAATTGTTTTAATATTGTGAATAGTTTAATTCCATTTTAATGCTCACTTTTTATATGTTTTTAGCTGTATTGTTCTTTTTTAAATTGTAAACTGTCTTAAGGCCCAGTTCTAGAAAAAAAAGCATTAAATAACAGCAACAATAGCAATGGAGACTTCGCACACTAAAGGAACACTGTGCTTCAGACTGTCACTCCTCATGTGAACAGCACAACATTACTGAGTGTGGCCTGAGCAATCCTCTCTCCTTTGGGGTTTCATTGAACCAGTCTGAATGACCAGTGGACCACAGGAACATACAGTGGATACACAAATTCGCTTTTTGTGGTATGAACACCACTACGGCTTGTGGTTATTGTCCACATATTTGGAGCTGTCCACAAAACTAACCCACAAGGGAGAAAAATGCAGTGACCACAAGTAAGGGAAAGTTTCTGATGCAACAGAAGCCCATAAGGGAAACAAGGGCACTGAAAAGCTGAGTCATTTCTCAGGAAAAATATCCACACCCAACTCCTTAAGAGCAATTTTTGGCCTTAAAAGCGGAAACAGGGAGATTATTCAGAACAGTCTTAATTCTATAGGTTGCACTTCCTTCCTAAACTTTGCTGTTACAACCAGCAGCAATGGTTGTCTCTTTCCCCTGCTGCAATGATTTTTGACTGTATATGCTCTGAAATGAAAGAGTATTGTTTACACATTGCAGTATGCATGTGTTTACATCGCAAACACACTTCTTCAGATGACTATGAGAGTCATAGCATGTCTACATACTACCTTCAACGCACATATAGTCAGTGGACATGTGTACACAGGTTGTTCATCTATGCACTCATACAATTAGTCAGACATGTTCAACATGTTTATACTGTACACAGATTGCATACTTATGAACTGCATACTCCTCCAGTTATTCACATGTAATAGAGTGCACACAAACACACATTTCTGGATGATGTCTATGGTACTTCCACCCACTGAAAGGTATTCATTTATCTGGAAGAGCATGTGGAAATATTATCCTGTTGCAGTATTCAAGTTTCTTGGTGCAATATTCAAGTTTCTTGATTCAGTTTTCTTGATTAGAAAACAGGAATTGTAAACAGATTTTTAAAGCTTTTAATTCAAGGAGCTTACACAACTATCTGTAAGTCTGCTGATACTATGCCAGAAGTAAGTCCTGTGGTATTCCATTGGGCTTAGACAAGAGAGGGTTTTCTAGAAAAGTTCCTTTTTCTGCTTAAAGCAGGGGTAGGAATTGCTCAGCTCCCCAGATTTGTTAAACTACATCTCCCATCATTCCTCACCACCACTTAGACTGACAGGATTTGCCAGGGCTGTTGGGTATTGCAGTCCAACAACATCAAGGAGTGCTGCATGATTCTACCCCAACGTAAACCAGTATTTTAAAAAAATTAAAGCAGATGCATACTGGGACAACAAGGATTTCACTCCAGGCATGACGGACTGGGCTAATCTTAACACGATAATATCAATTGAACATTAGCGCAACAGTGCACACAAACGTATATGTGTACTTCATAAGAGCCACCATAGTATAGTGGTTTGACTGTTGCATTAGGACTCTGGGCATCAGAGTTCAAATCCCCACTCAGCATCAATACCCACTGGGTGAGTGTGACAACTCCTTACTTCTTCCAGATTGGTATGGCAGTTCCCCAATCTAATAAGAAACCCTGGCCATTTCTGCACTACACTGTTATAGTGGTATTATTCCAACTTCCTGTGGAATTCTGGGATCTGTAGTTTACTGAGGCCACAGAGCTCTCTGGCTGAGAATTCTAAAGGCCTCTCCCTAAACTGCAAACCCCAGGATCTCATAGGAGGTTGAAAGTGGAATAATGGCACTATAAGTCTTTACACACAGCTCTGCCTCCCCGCTTATAACATCACCTTTGTGTAAAAGGGTGATGGTTTTCCATGTTTGAACTACTCAATAACTTTATACTGTATACCACTCAGCAAAAATAGCATTTATAAAAATAAACTGTAACTTTTATTTAGATAACAATAAGAACAGAGTGTTAGACTTCCAGGTTGATACAAGTCAAATCTGATACATTTCCTCAGTGCATTTGTTGCACAATATAACAGGTAGCTCCCTGCTCAGACACAGTTCAATTATACCTTTAGACTTTCATGTAATGCACAAGTATCATGCAGCAGCGCTTTGGCTAAACTCCTGCCAAAGGCTTGACCCACAATCTAGGTCACACTTTCAGATCAAATCCTACTAGGGTTTAATTACTCTTCTACCTCTCACTAGCTTTCCACTGAGAACTAAACCTCCCCAAACAGTCACACTCTCTGACTGGTTAAGAGACTCCATTCCAGAGCTCCCTGCTAGGATCTTACTAAAGGAATGAATACCCGCAGGTATTTGGCTTTACCTATTTTTTCTCTCAGCCACAATCCCTTCCCACACAATACTGTGCTGGGTTTCTGGTTGCCTGGCAAACTGCTACCCGGCTCCATTGGTACTTCAGATAGCCACACACACCCCATAACTTTGTCACAGTGACCTTGGGCAAATCACACTCTCTCAGCCTCAGAGGAAGGCAATGGCAAAGCCCCTCTGAACAAATCTTGCCGAGAAAGCTCTGTTGTAAGAGTTGTCTTAGGGTCATCATAACTTGAGGGCACACAACAGCAGCAGCAACAACAGTTATGCTTGATGCATACTCTGGATTTAATAAGATACTAATTCCTGGTTACAAATCAGGAATTAATAGAGGTTGAGAAATTCTAACAAATGAGTGTACACACACTGCAAACACATAGTGTAACATGGGAAAACTTCTCAGGTGAAGCGATGAATACGCTACCCTTTTCTGTTGTCATGTTAAGTGCAGCCACCTCCAGCACACCTGGAACACAACCTCTTTGGTCCCTGAGGAGGATTAGTATATGTATAAGGGAAGGAAAATTTTGAGGGAATGTGGAAAATCTCCCTTAGAATTATACAGACATTAGGGAGAATATGTGAACAAAGAGCATGAACTACAAAAGACAGTGTCAGAGAGAACTGGAGCCATTAACCCCACACAGATACCATCCAGTAGCAGCTTTGAGGCCAGAGAGTGGCAGGCCAAGGCCTACAGCTGCATTCTAACCCGGGGCTGCACAACAACAGACAGACCTCAGAAGAGACCAAATACTTATTGCTGATTTATTGAGTTCTCCCCACTTCTCCTTTTCTCTCCGTACTGTACAAATTGTACAGTTATCAGACTACTCCTATTGCTTGCTTCCTTCTTTTCCCCAGCTTGTTACATACATTTTTGTCAGCAAATTCTTTTGACTTTCATTAGCATTTTTATTCCCTTTTCAAAGTTTCATAATAGTTTTTCTTGGGCAAATGTAATTCTACACAATTAGGCTATTTATATTTACTTTGGTTCAGACAGCACTCTGATAGCTTGAGAAAACGTAAGAAGACTCACTGGGGAACAGACTGGATTCTTGAAAACAACATTCATTCATTCATTCGTTTAAATCATGAGCATATCCTATTCTTTACTTGGCAAGCCTGCCCAGAGTGCCTTTCATGAGTTAAAACAGCCGGGGGCTGTTCAACACAACACAATTACAGCATTACGATTCTGCTTTAACTGCCCATGTGTTTATCCCGTGGAATTCTGGAGCTTTTCATTTATCCAGAGGCACCAAAGGAACTCTATGGCTGGAGGAATTTAAAGGACCCTCCCGCAATTGCCAATCCCAGGATTCCACAGGATGCAGTCATGTCTGTTAAAGTGGAATTGTGACAGAGCCGGGATGTGGCTAAGCAGAGCAGCCTAGTAACAGAGGGTGATATTAGATCAGCTCTGTCAGAGGGAAAAACCTAGCCCTAGCCAGAGGGGAGGAACTGCAGGTGAGAAAGCAGAAAGCATAATATTGGGAGCATGGTTTGGAATCTAGTTTCTTTTAGTGAGATTTGTAGAGACAACTTTAGGGTCCTTTCTGCACCTTACCTTTTTCTGGCGCTGGGGTGCGGGGATCATGCGAGCAGCCTCCGGGAAGAGGCTCTTGCGTCTCTACTGCTTCAGCTCTGCACGAGCTGCCTGCTCACGTGAGAGCCCCGCCTCTTCCTTCTGCAGCGTAGCCTGGGAGTTTCCCAGGCTGCACTGGGGCGGGAAGTGCAACTGGCACTGCTCCAGAGGCTCTGCACGCCAGGTAAGTGCATGCAGGGACTGGGAGCAATGCGTGATCATGCACCATTTTTGGCTTCCAGCCGAAAATGAAAAGGTGCGCGATTGGCGCCTGCTGGTCCCTGGAGCGTCATGCGATTGTGAGTGCGTCGTGCAGATCGCTCCTCATAATTGCATGAAGCTTCAGGTGGCCTTACGCATGGCAAATGCTGTGCGAGAAGGGCCTAGGTCAGGGCAACAGTCAATCAAAGGTGGGGTTTTCTAGGAGAGAGTTATCTTCTCAGTGGGCTAGTGTGGGGACAGAGAAGTAATCAAACCACTTCTGAAAGGGTCAGAAAGTGGAATCCTGAGTCAGGAAACAGACCTTTGTGCTTATGGGAGCCAAAGAGGTGTGCGTGAAAACTCTGTTGGTGAACACTGTGGTGTTTTGAAGGAGTTACTTGAACATTTTTAAGGAATTGTTATTTTGTTTGAATATTTTTGAATCCACAATAACTTTTTCCTTGTTTGTTATTTTAAGATTTCATTCTATTTTTTATGGTTTTGCCTCAACGGAGTATTTTCTTCAGTTTTTTTTTTTAACAACACACTACCACAGGTTATTCATTCTATTAGAATAACCATGAATAAACTTTGCCCTTTTATCCAGCAAGATGGTGGGTTTTAGGGAAAGCAACATTGTGAATAAGTGGAAAGGAGGGAGCCAGGGTGCAATAGTAAGATTAAAAGGGGCGCTGCTACTCCAGTGAGGGGAAAAGAAATGCAGGCCTGGTCTGTCTGTGCCGTGGGTAGCCTAAGCAAGCTCTTCCTCACATCTTCCTTTCCTTTCCTTTCTTTTCTCTCTCCACACTTGATAGGAATCACAGCATCGTAATTATGTAGTGGAAATGGTTCCTAGTCCAGAGTCTAAACAGCTGCTGTACAAAAGGAAAAATGAGACATTAGGAGAAAAAAGAATAAGAAGTCTCCGAGGGACCCATGGATGGATGGTTTGCTGTGATGGTTCAAAAATCAGCCTCACGGTTCTGAGAGACAGCAGAATGTTAGTCTTTGTAAGGTCTTGACCTTCTAGGGTTTTACTGGAATCTACCAGCTTTTTAGCCCTTTTTCCAATGTAGGTAAGGCTCAGGTGAGACCATCACTGGTGTAGAGTAGATGGTGCTTCTGGTCTTCCTAAGAGGGTGACTGGTTCTATTGCCCTCATTGCACTGGGGAGAGAATGGGACCAGAATATGTACTGTAAATTAAGTTTGCCCCCTCTTGAAACAAAATGTTCCTTTAAAGTAGGAGTAGGAATGCCAATGCTCACAAGCAGCATGACCTCCAACCGTCCCAATTTGAAAAAGACAGTCATGATTAATTCTCTGGGATCTCACTTATTTCAGCTGCTTTTGATCTCCTCCCTCTTTCCTTCTTTGTCTCCAGCTTACTTCAGCTGCAGCAAACTGAATTCCAGTGCAAAAGCACTTTGCACTCAGTTATCTTGGGGTGGGGGGAGCAGAGGGAGGAATTTTACCCTTTCTAGTGGACTGGGGCAAAAGCCATTTGCTGCAGGCTCTCCTAGTTTGTGTGCTCCTCCCCATTAATAAACTACACTATCTTGTTGCTTAGCCAAACATGTCCCAGGTTTTATCTCTGAAATATTGGGGAGTATGAAGAAGAATGTGACCTATAGGGTTTCATATAGCCCTTGCCCCCCACCTGCCTGGGCTCCTGCCCAAATGCTGAGACCATTTTGATTAAATTTGCAAATAGACTCCACTTGGGCCCATAAAAGTTGGGGTTTGAGGAATGCACCCTGAAAGAACAAAAAGATTCATAACTGAAAGTAACTTTGGGTCACCCAAACATTCCCAGGCATAACACACCTTGCTTGTTAGACTAGGGCCATCTAGTCTAACCTCCTGTCCTGCCACTGTAGAAGTATAGTCCATGGAACACCATGCTCCTTCATTTGCCACCCCAGCCCAGGGGGAAAAAAATAGCTCAGCTGGTCCTGGTGATGACCAGCTGCTTCCATGTCAGTGAGGGTGGTAAGTCTGATCTGGGTTTTAGACCAAATTTTTAATGACCCATCCAAGATGTTGAATCTTTTGAAGATGCCAAACCTCAGCTTCTTGGGTTGCTCCTTTGAAGGCTGGATTAAAATCCTGGCTGGATTCACTACTCTATTGACATGGAAGCTATCAGCAACCACTGGCTGGACCTAGATGACACCTGCCTTTGAAAAGCCCTATTAGAAATTCCTCCTGGAGATTACTCTAAGCTGAGTAGAGAAATGAGGGTCTCTCCTCTCCATTACTAAGAAGAAGTAAGGGGATGGCATGTCCATGTGCCTTCAAGTCACTGTTAACTTATAGCAACACCATATAGTTTTCTTAGGCAAGGAACACTCAGAAGTGCTTTTGCAAGTTCCTTCTTCTGAAATATGTCATATAGCACCTTGTATTCATTGGTAGTCTCCCATGCAAATAATAATCATAGCTGACTGTCCTGACTTCCAAGATCAGAGGGGATCTGATGCCTTCTGGGCATTTAGGTTCCCAAGGGAGTGACAACTTCCTTTTATTGGAAGAAGCATTTGGTGACTGCCTGGCTATTTTTATAATTTTGTTAATTATAAAAGGAAAAAAACAAAACAAAATACATAACTTGATAAACATAAAAGTGAAAAAAAAGTTACAACAGAAAAATGCTTACATTTCTATTTCTCTCCAAGTCTATTAACATAATATACTTCTTCAATGTGTTATAAATCATACTGATTATATATTTTTGTTATATGTATCTGAATCTCATTCTCATTATACTCATTATTATTTATTCTCATAATTAGTATTTTTTAAAATATACTATTAGTAATTTCATTCTTATTTCTATCCTTTTCAAACTAAATTTAACCTATTGCTATTACTGAATGTAACCTTATTACTAAGTATGCTATTACTAAGTGTAGCTTAAGTGTACCCCATCCCCAGAGCCATTTATATTGCATGTTACTCCACCTTCCAAAATTGTAACTCTTCTTGTGGAAGTATGGCACCTTCCACTTTTATTAACACCTTTTCCACAGATATCTTCCCTATTGCTTCAAAATCATTCCCTTTTATTGTTCCATTTTTTGGCCTTAATTCTACATGTTAATTTATCATTAATTGCGATTTTCCACACTTCTTTATACCAATCCTCTATCTGAAAATCTCCTTGAGACTGCCTGGCTATTAATATGATATGTCCACTGTACTTTTATTATATTGTCAGGTTTTCAAATGATTATATATTTACATTGCTGATGCTTTAAAATGGCTCCTATTCATTGTTTTCTTAACTTTTTATCAATCACTCAATCAATCGTTTTATTTATACTCCAATTTTTTCCAAGAATGGGATTCAAGACAAACCTCACCGGTTTGTTTTGTTTTGTTTTTAAAGGTATTTCTTACTTTAATGTAAGCTGTGATCCACCTTGGATTCCATGTCAGGAGAAGGATGAAAAATCAAGTAGGTAAGCTCACTCGCATCTTCTGTTTCCTGATAAGTTCTTCACTTTTCTTGTTATAAAGCCCCTCAAGAGAAGGGAAGGCTGAGCACAGAGAACAACGGCTGCTCTTTGTACTAAAGAAAGGTAGCATGAGGTGCACCATGTTAAGCTGGTGGAGACCGAAACAACAACAGCACTAGGAACAGCAGTGGCAGGGTTGGCTCAGGTTTATAGTGAAGACAGAAGTGAAACACTTGCAAAGCAGTGCAGCAGTTGGATTTTCATGGACCCAGGACCTTTCTCCCATTCAATGCTGACTTCTGCCCTTGAATAGGAGATGGAAACTCCCTGGGTTCCATTAATTAAATGCTGCCACCACCCACTGGATTAAAAAAAGTCTCAGTAACACAGTGGGATGCCACCAGGGACCCAACATTCTCTAAGTTTAGAGATCCCGTTCCTCCCCTCACCCCATTTGGGAGAGAGGAATCCTATCTATGGCCCTTTTCGCACCTTACCTTTTCGTAGAGGTGGGGGGCAGCGCTCGCCCAAGAAGCCTTCGGAGGGAGGCTTTTGTGTCCCTGCTGCTTGGGCTCCGCAGCAGCTTCCTGGTCGCGCGAGCACCCCGCCCACCCCCCGCCCCCCACCCCTTCCTACCGCAGCGCAGCCTGGGAGTTGAAGGCTAGCACTGAAGCAGGAAGCACGACCGACACGGCTCAGGAGGCTGCGCACGGCAAGTAAGTGCACTCCATGTCCCTGAGCGTTGCGCGACCGCGCCACATTTTCGGCTTGAAGCCGAAAATAAAAAAATCCGTAAGCGGTTCGCGTCACACTCTTGAGTGTCGCGTAAATGTGCGTGTGTCATGCAGACCGCTCCTCACATTTACGCAACGCTCAAGGGGCCCTTTCACTTAAGAAATGCCATGCGAAAAGGCCCTATGTGTGTCATTGACAAGCACATGGGAATAGAGAGAGCAGAGAGTTCTTTAAAGGAAAGCATTTATTCTAAGAACAGGCAACGTAAATAACAAAAGATATCACCACACATGGGAGCTCCTTCCCCCAGATTTGTTTAGTAGTAGTAGGTTTCGGCTGCATAACAAACAGTCGGTTTCCTTTGGCTGGGTAGCTTATTGATTTGCATTGTTTTTTAAGCTATATATCCTTTTAATGTTTTTTAGCTGTTTTAAATGTTTTTAGTGGTTTTTAGTGGTTTTAAGTGTTTTTAATCTGTTTAATTTTATTAATTGGAGGCAGTTGGGTTTCAACACCATGAAGAGGGTCAGGAATGTTCTGCTAGAGTCTCTGCTGTAATT